>BPTQ01000004.1:300918513-301054513 GCA_019973895.1 Chrysanthemum seticuspe
CAGCGGTCTCTGTATGGACTGAAGCAGGCCCCTAGAGCTTGGTTTCAGCGATTTGCATCTTATGTCACTCGAGTTGGGTTTTCTCATAGTCGTTGTGACTCATCATTATTTATATACAGACAGGGGACGGATACTGCTTACATGTTATTATATGTTGATGATATTGTTCTCACCGCTTCTTCTGAGAGTTTGTTGCAGCAGATTATTGGATCCTTACATCAGGAGTTTGCTATGACTGATCTAGGTCCACTTAATTATTTTTTGGGTATCTCTGTTTCTCGTGATTCTACAGGGTTGTTTTTATCTCAGAAGCAATATGCACTTGAGGTTTTGGAGAGAGCTCATATGGTTAATTGTAATCCCAGTCGGACTCCTGTTGACACTGAGTCTAAACTGGGGGATGATGGTGATCCAGTCTCTGACCCTACATTATATCGGAGTCTTGCAGGTTCTCTTCAATATCTTACATTCACTCGCCCAGATATATCATATGCAGTTCAGCAGGTCTGCCTTCATATGCATGATCCTCGAGAGCCTCATCTTTCAGCTCTTAAACGGATTTTGCGGTATGTCCGGGGTACATTACACTATGGGTTACAGTTGTTTGCTTCTTCTACTTCATCCTTGGTAGCATATTCTGATGCGGATTGGGCTGGTTGCCCCACTACTAGACGATCCACTTCCGGCTACTGTGTTTTCCTTGGCAACAACCTTCTAGCTTGGTCATCTAAGAGACAGCCAACTCTATCTCGTTCTAGTGCCGAAGCAGAATACTGTGGGGTTGCAAATGTTGTTGCTGAAACTTGTTGGTTACGGAATTTACTTCGTGAGCTGCACACTCCTTTATCTTCCGCTACGCTAGTCTACTGTGACAATGTTAGTGCAGTCTACTTATCATGTAATCCGGTTCAACATCAACGAACGAAACACATCGAGATTGATATCCATTTTGTTCGTGACTTGGTTGCCACTGGTCAAGTTCGGGTTCTTCATGTTCCCTCACGTTACCAATATGCCGATATTTTCACGAAAGGATTACCGTCTGCTCTGTTTGAAGAATTTCGATCCAGTCTCAGCGTTCGGTGTCCTACCGCTTCGACTGCGGGGGAGTGTTAGCCCATATTGTTGTGTATTAGTATTGTATCGGGCCCGCATCTAGATCCTTCCTCATTTGATTATATATTTGTACATTGTATCATTGTTTCAATCAATCAAAACCATCATTATCTCACAATAATGAACACTTTACAGTTTGCAAGATGATATGACATCAGAATTATTTTTTTATGTGCAGCAGTACGTAATTTTTTTCTTTCTAAATTTCTACTTTTTATGTTTTTTTTGTTGTATATATTTTCCTTAACAAACAAAAGCAGGGATCATGGTAATATGGTATGACCATCTGAGCTTAAGGCCTTTTCGTTGTGATATTGTTTTGCTTTTGCAGTTATATTGCATGTTTGGATTATCGTGGGGCAACTTGGAAGGTATTTCTAATGAAATACTAAAAAAACAAATGTATAGTTTTGGACAAATAAAAAAAGGATAATATATCGGGAGGCCACCAAACTTTCAAGGTTTTCACGTATAGGCCACCCATTTTTTTTAAGTAATTTATAAGCCATCAAATTATGTGTTTATCTTCGTTTACATCAATTCCGGTCAAATTTAATCTGGATAATGATCAAACGGCAATAACGAACCTAACAATAACTTAACATATTAAACTAATATTAGTATAAATAAAAACCAGTCACGAAATTGCAATTTTATCCTTTTAAAGTACTTTTAATAATATAAATTCACACTTAAATTATAGGTATACTCGATATTTCACATCAACCTTTTCATTCGTCTTACTTGCATAAGTTAGAGGTTAGTTGTTTGTTTATTTTTTTATAGTTTTCGGGAATAAATTTGGCCGAAATTGATGTAAACGAAAACAAACATATAATTAAGCGACCTATAAGTTCATTTCAATATATTGGTGGCCTATATGTTAAATCCTGAAAACTTATGTGGCCTCCATATACATTATCCCATAAAAAAAAATCTTCTTACCAATTAAATTTCAACTTTCACTTTCTTGGTGAGCAAACAAGTTATCAATGCAGAGTTGAGATCCATATAGAACTCAAATTTGTCATAGAACCAATTAACCAATCACATTCATCCATTTTTTTATTTTCACATTTTTTTTAAAACAACATATCTTGCAAACGGTAAATCTTCAAGCTACAAAAAATACACCATCGTGACGAGAATTAAATTATCTTTCTATAGATATGCATTGTTATATACTTTCGACGAACTTTTTTTTTAAAAAAGTTCGTCCAGAAAAATCACATGTGATTTGTAAAAATCACATGTGATTTTTAAAAATCACATGTGATTCGTAAAAATCAAATCACATATGATTTTAAGAAATCACATGTGATTCTTACAAATCACATGTGATTTTTACAAATCACATGTGATTTTTCTGGACGAAATTTTTTTAAAAAAAAGTTCGTCGAAAGTATATAACAATGCATATCTATAGAAAGATAATTTAATTCTCGTCGAGATGGTATAATTTTTTTGACGTAACGATTAACGGTTTGTGAGATATTTAATTTTCAAAAAAAGGGTGAATATATTTTTAATAAAAGAAATGAGTGGCTATGATTGGTTGATTGGTTCTATGGCAAATATGGGTTCTATAATGAACTTTTCTCTATCAATGCATCACATTGACAAATTGAGATTTTTTGTCAACTTTCAGAGTTGGTGCCACCTTAATCAATCAAAGTAAAAAATATCACAATTAAAGATAATTACAAAACTTAAGAATGAATACAAAATTAGCCCGCAAGGTACACTCAAAAAAGGGATTTGGCCGTAGGGGTGTTCACGGATTGGATAATATACACAGTAACCGAAAATCGAAACCGAACCGAACCGAAAATAACTGAACCGAATTTGTGACCGAACCGAATTGGTCAAAACTGAACCGAACCGAACTAAATATTTGGTTATAGGGTTGAATATGGTTTTGGCAATGAAAACCGAAAGCCGAACCGAAAACCGAATTCATATAAAATATATATTTTTTCTATGTATATATATGAAAAAAAATCACTAAAACTCTTTTTTAGTATAAATATAACATGATTTAAGCTTGAAAAAAATATTTTGTGCTAAAAATATATATAATTAAATAAAAAAATAATTAAAATTATGTAATTCGGGTTATTCGGTTCGGTTTTCGGTTATAGGGGTTCGGTTTTCGGTTCGGTTGAATCAAATTTAATTTTGGTTCGGTTCGGTTTTCGGTTATACCTAAAAAAAAATAACCGAACTAACCGAACCGAATAAACCGAATAAACTGCTAACCGAACCGATGAACACCCCAAGATTTGGGGCCTCACAAGCCCATTATGTTTATCTTGTGCGAAATGAAAGAATTACACATTTTTAACCCTCAATGAAAAATGGGGAAAAAAATACCATCTCATTTATCAAATGGGTGTGTGTAGCACGGAATATTTAGTAGCATTTAAAAGCAGTGAGCAGTGAGCGTGAGTGTTGTAACATTTAATTTTCGTGTGACAAGCAATAAGTAGCTTTATTTATTTTTTCGAAATGTTCATTTTTCAACATTACATCAAGTAGCATTTAAGAGTCGTTTTACATGTTATGATTACTTCCACAACTAAGTTACCAATGTTTTTATAGAAAAAAATGTACTGCTTACAATTGCTACCTACTGCCCACTGCTACTGCTATTTTTGTTAAACACAACCCGTATGGTTCAATATCACGTTTGTTAAATAGACCATTATCATTGGTTAAAATAGAGCTATTTTTAAATCTATTACAGCTAAGTGTATAATAGAGTTTGTTATATTTGATAGGCTAATGTTTAATAGATTTACAACTAAATCCAAATTTATAAAAAAATAGTTAGTCTTAGATTCAATTTTATGCAATTAAGTTTAAACTTTTAATTTGCATAAATTTGTATAAGTTAATAAAAATGAATAACACACATTTTACTTTGAATTTTTGAAAGACTAGCGTTAGTGTTGTTGTTCGGGTTAGTGTTGGTGCTAATGCTTACATTAGAGGCTTAATGTCTAAAAAGGTTAAGAGAGTAATAAAATGTATATCGAAATATGGTCTAAGACGAAAAAGAAAAAAAAAAAAAAAAAAAAAAAAAAAAAAGGATGATGTGTGACGCCCTGATTCCTGGTTTGATCAGAAATTTCTCGATTTTTAAAACTTTGACGCGGAAACGTTTGACTAATACTTTTTCTTCTTAAACTCTTCAATGAACGACAAAAACTATAAAATTTAACTTTTGACAATTCATATTATAACATATACTCGATTACTTTTAAAATCAATGGCTCAAGACTATAACAAAACATCTTTCGTTGTTGTAAAACGGGATGACGTCGTCGCCTTATAAGCTGTGACGCCGTCACCCTTTAACTATAACCCAAAACATGTTTTCAGATTTAACACGCGACGGCTCAGGGGGTTTAGAACCCGACGCCGTCTCAGCTGAACCGGACGCCGTCGCCACGCATCTGCGACGCCGTCAGGTCTACAGACCTGCACGTTTTGACAGCAAAACTGCACAACCATTTTTGACCCATTTCAACCAATTCAAACACTTTAACATTTACAAGATAAGTAAAAACCATACAAACTGTATATAAACCATCCTTAATACACTTAACACTTATTGACCCATTCAACCCAAATTGAGTAGAAATACACTTTAATCCAAACACCCTTTTAAATTGACCATGACTTCCAATTTGACCAATCAAAATACTATAACGCCTATGACATGTACTTGTCAATTGACGACACATTCACAAACTATAAAAGGACTCGCGGGGGTACAAATTCATCACACGAGCTTGGTGTCTACCTAGCTCCTAATATCACATATTACCAACTTCAATAATCATTCCATGATCCAACACCCAATCCAAACCATAGCGCTTCAAGCACATGAACCTACAATAACATTAACAACTATAACATGTAAGCGATAACGCTTAGTAAGTAATCGGCTAAAACATGGCAATGCTTCTATCATCATATAATGCACATAAACATTGCTAACACACAAACCATGGCACAAATAGCACATAAAGCAATAGCACATACCTTAACACATCTTTAGGCAATTAACTCTATAACCAACATCAATTCTCATATAAGTCCAATAATTCCTTAGCTTAACTATAACCAATCTTTACTATAACGATCATAAACACATCATATCATGATTTCCACATTAAGAATGTAGTAACCGGATTACTTACCTTAGCAATCCATGCTAAGCCATACACAATTTATCATCATCTTCATCAATAGTATCCAACATCATACATAGCTAACATCTTGCACAAGGATGATGGATACTAGTTAAAGACTTGATTGGGAACACTAATCCCATCCCAATTGATCATCAATCTTACTATCATTTTTCTCTCTCTTATTCTAAACTGAATTTCACTAATATCCTGGAACTTTTGAGAAGTCTAGCTTACATACATGTAGCTTTCTTCATTGTAAAGTTATTTCACTATTTGGCACTTTTTGTCCCTCAAGTCCATTTCTTTCTATTTTGGCCACAAGACACTTATATTAAGTTTACAATGTGGCAACTTAGGTCCTCCTCATTTATATAACTATAACATAATATTTATTAATTATTAGATTGACTATCGGGTCGACTAGTCAATCCCGTCAAATCCTTAAACCATATTCATCTAGGGTAAGGCCTATTTGTATTTCGGGATACGGGTGTAACATTATATGTATTGCTATGCTTTGTATTTTATCAATGTTAAAATAATGGATTTGAAAAACGAAATATTGAGCAAAAGACAAAAATTGATTACTAAAATTAATGCATAAATTTAAGATTAAGAGGAGTAACAAATTTGAAGAAACGTCTCACATGTGTTCTTTGTAGCACCCCCAAATTTGTTTAGCGGAAGCAAACGTGTTATTCGGGAGCGTTACGGAATTGGTAAATCATAACACAAGTAATAAAGAACGGAATACATACTCCGTTTGATTTCATAAAATAGTTTTAAAATATTATCTTACAGCACAATTTAAAATAAATGGGTACATCACATTAGTTATAGTGGTCCCAAAGTAAAAACATCATTTTTTTTGTGTTAAAAACACTTCTTTAATATTACTACGACCATACATCCGCTTCTTGCCTTGCCTTCATGAATAAATCTTAAACACCTGAGAAAATATGCTAAAAGCTGGTGAGTTCATAGGTTTAAATTAAAATAGTAAGCTTAGACCATAAGCAAAGGCATATAATCATTACAACGAATATAATGATATATGTATGAATGTCTATTACGTTAGCTCTAAGTTCATGCAACCGATACTACGACAGTTTCTGTATGCTAAAATGATATCATACAATATAGGGGCCCATAGCAAGTGTATTGTCCCTCAACACTTGGTTCCGACATGGTATACGTTTCGCTTTGGCCTAAGCATGGCCAACCGAACGGAGGAGTCACCCTCAATAGATCTATTTATAACATTCGCGTTTCCCAATGGGGAATTGACGGTTCATGAAAAAGGGCATTCTCTAGGGATATAGGGGCTTAGGCTAAACCACGTAATAGTAATCATGTAATAGTTTTGGTCCATAAAATGTTTTGCATATTTCTCACCCCAAAATGTATAAAATAATTTAACAAGTAAAAGTGGGGCTATGAAACTCACCTTAGCAAAAGTGCAAATCCAAATGTGGGATTAGTGATTGTTGTGAAACGGCACCGACACGCGACCTAGATAAGGAGGGCAATGTTTTAGTTCATCGTTTTAAGTATTACATACTTAAAATGATGCAATTAATATTATTCTTATATAATGGTTTTAAAATCAACTTTTAGTTTGTAAAAATAATTTAAGAGGTTTACTAGTAAGTATATGAATGTATATATACTCTTTTCATTTTGACATTAGTATGGCTTTAAAATCCAAGTTTGATTTAAAACAAATAATTAAAATGTTCCATTAGTAAGTATCTAGATGTATATATACTTATTTAGGTTGACACAAAATGGTGTTGTCAAAATTATAATTTGTTTTCTACTTGTATTTAGGAAAATGCTCGAGTGAAATTTAAAGTCATCAATTTTTAAATGGACTAAGAAACAATATAGTGGTATCTTATTTATTTAACAAACTGGTTCCATATATATAGTTTTCGATGAGACGTTCCCTTGACGTACATTCCTTTACACATTGTCGTTAAATCCATTACGCAAATCTTATTATATGACTCACAATTTTTAGCCACTTAGTTCATTGTTTGTACGCCTTTACTCTTGTTTTACTCGTCGATATACGAGCACATAACTAAAGTCGAAATCTCCAAATGTGTAACAAATGAGTTTAGCTTTGTGATTTATTCCGGTATACTAGACGCGTTTCATTTACTTAAACTATCATCCAAAATCGTAGGTGGGCTGTGGCCCAGCGGTTTGGGTACACGAATGGGGCTTGGCCTAAAAGAGTTCAAGTAACCTTTGAGGTACAAATGGGCTGCGGCCCATCAGTTTCTGTTAGCAGCCTTTGCTACTAAACTAGTCAAGGAGTGTTCTTGCTTTTGACATTTAGGAATGGTTAATGCAGGAAGAGAGAAAAATAAAATGTAGTCAAGATACATTTGAGAAGTAAAGAGTTTGAGTCAAACCGCCATCATCTCGGAGTTACAATCGGGTCACGACTAATGTGCTCGAACACATCTTGGCTACCCGTCTTGATTATAACATCACAAATGAGTATTCGGCCAACAAAAGAAAGACATAAAACTAGTTTCTCAACAAGATGAACACCTAACTAAACCAAGATATCAAACTTTTTATGAGACTAAAGTTTCTAGTTGTATGCTTGACTGATGGTGTCATGGGTCTCGAAATGGGTTCCCTTTCGAGCCGAACAACTCCACAACAAGGATAACGACAAGTATGTGACTAAGTGTCACAAGTTAAACTTGTTACAAGGTGCTTGACTTACTAAGTCAAGTGTCACTTTCAAGATCGAATTTCCGGTTTATTAGACCATGTTTACTAGTAGACTTTATAAATGATGAGTTTTCAAACTCTTTGGTTCCGGCTTTTCGACAGAAACAGTTTTCAAACAAGACATCCAAATTATCACTATAGCATTGACAAACTCGATTATACATGGCATGAATTTTACAAGGTGAGGTCAAGACAAAGATTCATAAGCCGAGTATGATGATGATGGAGTCGAGACTAACTTAACGCGATAGAGCAAGGAAATGGCAAGGCTATACAATGGTTGAGTACTACTCAACCCGGTTCCTACCTCGACAGTAAACCAAACCCACTTATTACTAATGACTCACTTAGATTCCGGAGTGACATAGTTGTTTATCAAAGACATGAGTACTATCACGTCGAGATTACTTAGTTGCATAGTTAAATTACCAAGTTGCTATAAGACTTAACCTTCATTTTTCTCGACTCATATATCTCGACAGAAAACTATACGGACCCTTGAGCATATAACAACTTAAGTTTTATGGTTACAAAACAAGATTAGTAAAACAAAGTAACATCCAAACCTCAACTAGTTATATACACGAATTCATCGTGGCATCAAATCTTAAACCCAAATCGACATGACTAAAACACATGATAATATCATTGATAAACTCTTCCACTCTTAAAATCATAAAAACAACATAAAAACAAAAGAGATGATAACCTTAAATCCGAAAATGATAGGTGATGAACGAAAAGTTGTTTCTTGGATTCGGACCAAACAAGACTCGAATTAGCTCCAAAATACCTCCAATTGCAAAACCCCCAAATCAATTTTGGAAAACCCTAGCTTTTGAGAGAAAATGAAATTGAAACTCAATTTGGGGTCCTTGCATCTCCACTAGAGATATAGAGGTACTTTGGGTAAAGCTTGAACTCTCTCTCTTCTTGGTATTTGGATTGAAGTCGAAAATGGCTAGCTTCCAAGAATGGACGAATCTTGTGAATTGGCTCAAGGTAGATTGGAGTAGAGATATGTTTCTTGTGAATGATCTCATTTTGATTCCCCTTGGATTCGTTTAACCCATAGCCAGCGCACCAAGGTTTGATTTGAGACCAAATCTTTCATTAATTTGGTATGAGAGATGAGGAGATGATGGAAAGACATGCTTGGCTTCCCTCTTTGGGAGATTCGGACTAGTGAGAGGCGTAGGAGTAGGTTGAAGAGAATATTTGGGTAACTTGTTTTTCTGGTCTTTCATGGCTGTTTTTAGACGTGGGAGAGAGAAAGAAGAGGTCAAGAGACATTTTTGTTAAAGTCTAACTTATGTCTTTGGTTTTGTCGTGAGTGGGGAGTGAAAGACAAAAGTTTATTATCTCAAAATTTTACAAGAGTTTACTTTTAAGATGAAAGTATAAATGGGTGTATATGTGTATTTTACTCATAGTACAACATTGTGAAAATGTATGCATATACTTTACACTTAGGTATTAATGGTACTTGAGTTTTATAAAAATTATTGTTTAAGTGATAGTGTGTTACATATTTTGTGTCCCGTGATATTACATTGTGACCAAGGTATCATTGTTCGATAACTTTTATAACGTAGTGTCTTATTGTTACGTGTCAGAATATTTCCATCTTTGTAATATTCCAAGTTGCGGACATTTGTTAATTGTTTTAGCGAGTCCTTATCCTAGTGTCGGTACGCGTGCAGTGTCGGTTATTGGGGAAAACGAGATAACCTCTCGTCTTACAATTTAAATCATAAGACAAAAATAAAATATTCATAAAACGATATGAATGAAAAAGTGATGCAGTCATCTACTGTATGCGAGTTAGCTACTCGAATGATCAGGCAAAGCTTATGCATGCTTAATAAATTTGGCTTAGTAAAATGAATTACTAATTATCAGTTAAATTTTGGTGAAAATTTACCATGTGTCACATTTTTCCTACTAATCACGTCACCGTGAACCACTCTTATCATCACCTTGGTTTTCTTAATCCATGAAAAAGCTTATGCGGGGATATTTCAACCCCTTCATCTTTACGTTAGCAACTTCGTCTCTACTAGCATCGACTCATAACTCTTTCACCAACATAATGTCTATAACTAACACGAACTTAAATTCGCGATAATCTTGAAGTAAAAGCCTCGCAAACACAATTTAAATTTAGATATATTGCAACTTATGTCAAAACACGTTAAGTAAGATTTATGTCAGGACTTTTGCGCCAAGTGAAGTTATAAAACTAGTTTTCTAGAAAAGTAACAAAAGAAAAAAACAAAAACAAAAATCATAAATACAAGTGTAACAAAGGGACCCAAAATTATTTCCTTTATGCATACTCATCACCACTTTACCTTTTCCAATTCACCGAATCAATCCTAAACCCTAACACACACACCAAGAAAGAAACCCTTTATTTAACTGTGTGTAATTCACACCTTGACTGTGTGTATTTTGCAAAGATGGTTGATTTCAGTAGGGTTCAAAAGGAGCTACAAGAATGCAACAAGGACATAAATGTATCTGGGATTAGTGTTAATCCTAAATCTGACAATCTTTCTAATTTGATTGGTACAATTACTGGTCCTGTTGGTACTCCTTATGAAGGTGGAACCTTTAAGATTGATATTGATTTGCCTGGTATGAAAATGTAACCAAATTTTCTGTTTTTTTATCATGGGTTGTTATGATTTTGTGTTTTGAGTGATCAAGATTGTTGTTTTTGTGGTTTTGGTTTATGGGTTGTGTGTTTCTTGGTTTGATTATGGGTTATGGTTGATAAAGATTGTTACTTTTGTGGTTTTGATTTATGGGTTGTGTGTTTCTTGGTATGATTTTGGATTATGGTTTATAAAGGCTGTTGATTTTGTTGTTAAGGATTGATTGTTTGGTTGTGTTTGGTGATGGGCTTTTTGGGTTCTTTAGGAGCGTTTAGTTTTTGGCGTTTAGGATATAATGCTTGTTCCGCAACTAGCGTTTAGCTTTTGGATTTTGTTCAAACGCGCCTAGTTGAAATGCTAATAAAAGAAGCATGGTGTTTAGCTTTTACGTTATTTTGTGCCAAACACAGCCTTTGTTTGGGGTAACCATGGTTGCTGACCTTTTTGCCGACTAAGCCACGAGGTCTGACCCCACCACCACACATGCTCAAACCATGTAAAGCCCTCTCCTTTTTTTTGGAAGGTTGGCGTAACCACTTTAGAGTTTTTTGCACCTAGCAGGAATGGAGCTTAAGACCTTTCACATTTATTTGATGATAGTCACAAGCGTTTTACCACTAGGATAGCATTTGTGTGTTGGTTGGTTCGTTTTTGGGTTTTGAATGATAAAGTTTGTTCATTTTGTGTAGTTAATACATTGTTTGTGTGTCTAGTGGTTTAGTTTTGGGTATTGACTGATAGGTGTTTGTAGGTTTGGGTAATGTGTAAGCCTAATTGTGTGATTGATTTGGGATTAATGATTGTTGGCGCATACTTTTGGTTTTGATTTGCAGGTGGATACCCTTTTGAGCCACCAAAGATGAAGTTTGCTACTAAAGTTTGGTATGGATGTTTATATATGTTTAGTTTTCTGTTGTAGATGTTTTTTATGTTTTTCGCGCACATTGTATATTGATGACATGTTTTTAGGTATATATGGAGTGAGGGTTTATTCTGAGTTTGTTACCATTAAAATTTCTTCGTTTTGGTAATTAATGATGAAATGGTGGTTATTATGGAAAGTTTAGTTTGCCCTATGTGCAGCTTTGTGGATTGGATAAAACAATGCGCATCCTTCCTGTGCGTGTAATGTAACAGGCTTTGTCATTTGCTGGTGCAAAATACGTAACCTGTCATTAACGCTCCTTAAACTTTGTAGTTTGATCGGCATAGGTAATAATGAAATGATAGATTTTAGGAAATGTTTATTTTGTTGTAGATTTAGTGTTGTGAATTGCACAATATGGTCGCATACTTTTATGTCTTTATGCGCTATACACGCTTTTATAGTTTTAGCCTTATATGCCTTTACCCTTATTTTCTTTATCATAGTTTGTATGCTCGTAGAGTCGTAGACCCATATAATCCTTGTATGTTTGTCTACTCGTATGCTTCTCATGGCTCTACATGTTTGTGGCTATACCGCTATACTCGCTTTTATGTTTGCATGACCATATTGTTGCCGGAGTTATTTGTACATCCTACCTCCCCTGTACCGCGCTCTAGCGGGATTGGGTATTGTTATTGTGATTGGACAAATTTGTATATCGTCCTGCCCGCACGTGTAGTATAAACACGTGCGGTTATTTGCTGGTTCAATATGTTTAGCTTGTCAATGGCCAGTTTCTGAATCATGTATTTTATGGAATGTTGGAAACCATGCATTAGTCGATAATGTTCTATTTTAGTACCAAGTGTATCACATCTATTTGACCTGAGTTCAATAATTATTACAGTAGTAATTCTAATTTATGTTGGAAGATTCTATGGGTCGATCGTGAAGTACTCAGTCAATAAGTATGCAATCTTATGGAGTGCCTGCTTAAGGAAATAGTTAACAATATCTGTAGTTTCTTAGATGACTTTATCAAGGCATTGCAAATTTGCATTTTCGTGACCATATAACTGTATTTTTATATGGCATTTCATGCTGAGTTAATTGTTAGTAACAATTGATTTATATAAGTGCTGGAAAAGTAAGCAAATCAGGACAATAACTACCCATGAACGTCTTCATCTCTTGCTCAATCTTGAAGAGAAGTACTTAAGAGAAACTTTCGAACTTTTCATTAGATAAGTAGCTTTTTACTAAGAGCGCGCCTCCTTTTGTCTGTGATCATCATTTTTATGCGATATGACCGTAAACTATATTAGTAGCCTAAGAAGGATGAAGTCCATTAAATTTTACGGGGGGATTTTTTAGAATATTACAATTTTTTATAGGATTGGTAGGTCATAATATATGTGGTTTTTGTCATTGATAAATTATGAAGCCTTGCTTTTGGTTTATGTTGCTTAAATCATATGTAATTCATTCTCCTCTTTGCTCGTTCCTTTTTGAAGGCACCCGAACATTAGCAGCCAGAGTGGAGCTATTTGCTTGGACATTTTGAAGGATCAGTGGAGTCCAGCACTTACTATAAAGACAGCACTTTTGTCTATCCAGGCCTTGCTCTCAGCCCCTGCACCTGATGATCCACAAGATGCAGTGGTGGCACAACAGGTATAATGTTTGACAATTGTCTTGTTTGTATCGAGTAACATGTAATTTATCTTTCTTAGACTAAATAAGTGTTACAGGTCTCATATGGATACATCCAACCTATTTTTTACTCAATATTCTTTGCTTATCTTGTAAAGTTTGTTTTCACCTTTTGTTGGTTTGTTTTATTTCAGTATCTCAAGGACTATCAGACTTTTGCAAACACAGCTCGTTACTGGACCGAATCCTTTGCAAAGACATCTTCTGCAGGGGTTGAAGAAAAGGTATGTATAATTTAAATAGTCATGTGAGTCGTGACCGACATAAACATAGTTTTAGGCTGTCCAAAAGTAGATGTTAGTGATGACAAAATGGGTTGGTCAGGTCAGGTTGACTATAGAAACGAATACGTTAAATTTGATACTGTAATAAACAATGTGATTATGATTATGCATTAATTGTATGTCATCAACAACATATAACCCGTTGTTCCATTTTAGCTGAAATTTATCTTGTTTTACGCATTTGTCACGAAAAGTAAAATATAACTTAAGTCGACCCATTTTATAATTAAATGGTCGAAAGTTGCCATCTCTAGTAGATATCGTGACATTATGTTTTGTGTTCCCACAGGTAGGAAAGCTTGCTGAGATGGGATTCCCCGAAGCTTTGGTTAGGACTACTCTTGAAGCAGTTGGTGGAGATGAAAATTTGGCTTTGGAGAAACTTTTGTCTGGCTAATTAATATTGTTTGTATTCGACTTAAAGATCTCGTTTATGAAAAAATCAAGAAGAAACCTTAAAAGATTAAATGGTCATATATGAATAGAAGTTTGCTGTGTTTGTGGATTCATCTGTCATGAGTAGCGTTTCTCAGGTTTATCTGTTTGTGTTCGTATTTTATGTTTTTATGTTTAGTGTCTGCTTGTCTGAGTTATCTTCGTCTTCCATCGGTTTTAGGCTGATTCTGGTTGGGTTTTTGGTTGATTTCTGAATTATTACGTTAATGGGCTAACATATCACCTTGAGCTCAAGGTATTGCAGATGATCATCTGTGGGTTGGCTCGGGTATTGATATGTTGAAGTATTCTGTGTTCCGGTTGAATTTTGATTGTCTCATGCAAGATGTAACTGAATACTCGTATCTAAATAAACTCAAGTTAGAACTGGTTTGTAGTAAATGGAAGAGTTTATTCGGTTTAAGTTTGTGTGACGGTGGGTTTGTACTCGGGTTTGTACTCCGTATATTAATCGGTGAAGAGATAAAGAATCATTGTTATCTTAAAAGGTAATAAATCTTTAGTGAAATAATAAATCTCTGGGTAATTGACATAAATCATCCTTGTGGTTTACTCCATAGTCATTACTTTTGAAACTAATAACACCTTCTTTGGTCCTTAAGACTAACGGCTATTAAAAGTCTTCGGTGTCGTTTGTTTTTTCAGAGCTTTTACCTCTTTATCTGCAAACCATGTCTGCAAAAGAAGAGGTGCATTTAAGCTCTTCATCTGCAAGAAGAAGACCGTTTGTTTTTTGTGCTATTGAAGTATTTCTTTCCTTATTCTTCTTTTTCTTATTTTTCTTTTTCACTAGAATTTTTTTTGCTATTAAAGTAAATTTTTTTTTCCTTTTTCCTTTTTATTAGTTTTTTGTGCTATTGAGTGCAAAACAAGCAATCGCTTAAAATACGAATTATTAAAGACAATACATAACGGTTCAAAATATACCAATATCGACCGTTTTTTGTGCTATAAACCCTTTTGTCATATGGGTCAAATGGATCATTGGCTTTCTTACGTTTTAGTATTTTTTTACGTTTTCAACCGTTTTTTACATTTTCGTCTGTTTTTTTAAGTTTTCGGCCCCTTTTTAAGTTTTTGTTTGTTTTTATACGTATTTGTCCATTTTTTTGCGTTTTCACCTTTTTTTACGTTTTCGTCTTTTTTCTTTTGTTTTCATCCGTTTTCGTCGGTTATCTTACATTATCTTACGTTTTGTTAGGTAAGATAAAATAACGTACAAAAAACTTATAAAATTATATGAAAACGGATGAAAACGTAAAATAAACAGATGCAAGTATAAAAACGGACCAAAACGTAAAAAACGGACGAAAGCGTAAAAAGTGGATGAAAACGTAAAACACGGACGAAAATGTAAAAAAGCGGTAAAAAACGTAAAAAACGGACGAAAATGTAAAAAAATGGCAAAAACGTAAGGAAACGGAGAAAAACGTAAGAAAATAGACGAAAACTAAAAAAAATTGGCCGAAAACTTAAAAAATGGACGAAAGCGGACGAAAAAAACCGACGTAAACGTAAAAAGCAGGCGAAAACGTATAAAAATGGACGAAAACGTAAAAAATCAGACGAAAACGTAAAAATATGATCGAAAACGTAAACAAATAGATGAAAACGTAAAAAAAAGGTGAAAACGAACGAAAACGGACAAAAACGTAAGAAAAAGAACGAAAATTAAAAAAACAGACGAAAATGTAAAAAAATGTATGAATACGTAAAAAAACAGATGAAAACATAAAAAACGGACGAAAACATAAAAAAACGAACGTAAACGTAATAAAGCATAAGAAAACTTAAAAAAACGGGCGAAATTGTAAGAAAACGGATGAAAACGTAAAAAATGGACGAAAAAAGTAAGAAAACGGACGTAAACGTAAAAAAACGGACAAAACGTAAAAAACTGGCGAAAACGTTAAAAAAGAGGCGAAAACGTAAAAAAACGGGCGAAAACGTAAAAGAACGGACGAAAACGTAAAAAGACTGACGAAACGTAAAACAAATGTAAGATATTGAGAAAGAGATGTAGGGGTTGTGAAAGAAGAGGAAAGAAGTGAAAGATAATGTCTGAAATTTAGAAGAGGAAAGAAGTGAAAAGAATCACTTATGTCTGCAAAAAAATAAACAGAAACCTCTGCCCTCCTGCAGACAAAAGAAGTAAAAAGAGGAAAAAATTGCTTATTGGGAAAAAACAAACGACACCTTCGTCATCTAAGAACTTGTGCCGAATCACGTAAGGGTAAATTAATAATTTCACGTTATATTATAATTTTAAATTATTTTCGCTAACAGCTCATGCCTAATATCTCTATAAAAAAAAAATCCGCCTTTCTTTTTCCCAAACATAAACCTTTATTTTTTCTCTAACTTCATCCCCCGAAACTAGTCACCCTCGACTGCACCCGCACTCACTATTGGTCTTCATTGCACCGCTACAAGCACACATATATATTTTGCCTAATACTTAAATTTAGATCGGGTGGTGGTTTAAACACACAAAAGCACACGGTGTTGATCATAATCTGTCAGTAACGTAGCAAACTGTTGTGGTTGTCATGAAAAAGACATATAGAGAATCGTAGGGTGTTTGGGAGTGTAAAATAAAAAAGGACTGGACTGTTTGGTTTGTCATTAAAAGAAAAAAGTGTGAATATTTGGATGTTAGACCACCCGTAATAATACCCATTTGTACGCGTCTAGCTTACTAAAATCAACCATGGAGCACGCGTCCTTGGCCAAATTTTGGAGAACTAGGTCGTCTAGACGACCGAGTCTTGGAGGCGTGTTTGTGTGTGGGGGGGGGGGGGTGTGTGATTTTCGTTTTTTTTTTTTTTTTTTTTTTTTTTTTTTTTTTATATATTTGTATTTAAGTAGAGTATATTTTGGTGGTGAAGTTGTTTGTTTTATTATATTAAATTGACGATGAAGTTTGTTGTAGAGAGAAAAAGCTAATGCGATGTTGAGTTGACGGTGATAAAGTTTGCTGTGAGGTGTTATATTATTACGGGTAGCCTTAACTTTTCAATTATATATAGTACAAAACACCAACTACCCTCACATGTTAAAAAGCATGTCAACATTTAATAGAAAAAATTAACGACCATTAGCATAAGGACTAAAGGTGTTACTAGTTACAAAACCAGGGGCCAATGGTGTAGTCTTTAAAAGTTAGAGGATGTTTTTGTCATCTCAATTAAACCACAAGGACGATTTGTGTAATTCCCAAAATCACAAGAGCAACACAAATACAATCATTAAAAAAGATTATAAGTATATTCTTGTAACAAAGAATTCTTCTAGAAAAAAAGAAGTCTAATTCATTACGAAAGCATAGCATCCTCCCGTCAAAACAGTCTGATGTTTGATGTAAGCACTAAATTATTTGTTTCATTGTCAAAAATTACTCAAATTCGACATGTAATAAAGAAAAACTAATAGACCAAAACCAAACCTACCTACTTCATAATTCATATAATCAATAATTTTAAACGCAAACTCAAAGTGTAATACCTTTACACAATAATCCAAATCCGAAATTCTTACTAAAACACTTTTTTGGTTGAAGATGAAATATTGCGTCATCTTCTAGAAAGTGAAACGCTTAGACACGAATAGAGTTCAAGTAAAACAGTATGTTAATGTGAAAAAGGTAGGAGATACTCATAACCGTTAGATGTGAAGATTAAGGGTTAAGATGGGTTGTGGCAATTTTGCAATTATGTATACTTTTAATCTTTTTTTTTTTTTTTTTTTTGAAAATTTAACTTTTATTCACAAACACTACCTCACTTCAATCGAAGGAGGGAAACCTGGATACTTACAAGAGATTAAAATGATACCACTCTTTCCATTCTATGTTACAATTCCGAGTTTTGTTCCTATACCACAAGAAGCTAAGAGTTTTAATATACTTTTAATCTTATTGATTAATTAAAAAAATTGGTTTTCAGAGGGGTACAAAAGTCTTTTTAACATACTATTCATTCAACACGTGTGGAATTGTTTTTTTTCTTTTTTTGCGGTTAATGATGATGTTGAATTTGATTTACCAAGATGATCGATGATGATGATGTATATGTTGCAATTAATCAAGGATAGAAAATTCGAGGCTAAACCCTAAACCCTAAACCCTAAAAAATGCATATTTTTATGATGATGATGGAGATGCATATGATGCATGATGATGATGATACATACGATGCTAGAGAGTCAGAATACATATTTATAATGAAGTTACTTGAAATGATTTTTGCTCGTCTGCATCTTCATATCGATTTGGATGCATTAAAAAATATAACTGAATATAAAAGATTTAAACGGGTGAATATGATGATTTAGATGCAAACAAATTTAAAAAAAAAATAAAAAATGATGATCTAATTTTAATTCAATTAGGTTATAAATGTAAAATAAATAATCTGCTTCCTAAAAAGAATCTCAAAGATGCAGAAAAGACGTCAAACCATTTATTTAGAATAAGCATGTGACAATTTTACCCTTTTAAGACTTGAACACGTGGCAAAACTTTGTGGTCTCTTACCATTTTTACTTTAATGAGATGTTTTACAAGAACTGCACCCCTTAGAGCAAGGGGTGTGGGCAATGTTGATTCTCGCCGAATCAAACGTGGCAACTCGCCACTTTTTTTCCTTCCTCGCCACGACACCATTGTGCTTCGCCAGTTTGGTTTTCGCCATTCCAACGACGAAGAAAACAACAACATGCAAATACATACCGTTTGATTACAACGGTTACTTTTCATTTCAAAAACATTTACATTTCAAATTCAAAAACATTTCAACAACTCTATAAATATAAACTACCATCTACACAAAAAAATTCACATTTCTCAAACACAATTCAACTTCAAAATTCACATTCTCTTTACGCAACATATGACTTGTCGTATCCCGCATTCCGCTACTGATATGCGAACGTACGTTGAAAAGCAATGCAATAACGATGATGAGGCTAGAAAAGACGCTATTATACGCGTCATCCAATTCTTTGAGGAGGGGAGGAACGAGAAGCTGCAGATGAGAGACAGCTACAAGACTTGCAACGACATCAGCACCGAACGAAAAGGTGTTATCGAGAAATTTCTGAAGGAGGAAGCCCGCAGAGATGACGAAATTATTGGCAAGTTGTGGAAATGTGTTCAACGGGTTACGAACAACATCAACACCAAAGTCAATTGGAGCTATCGGGTGAACAAAGGTGATGATGCAGGAGTCTCCGGTGAGGAATCTCCGGTAGACGAGGAAGCTTTGTCTCGCCTCGAGGATTATATACCTCCCGCGTATGATCCTGCGGACGAGGAGTTTTCAGATTAGGATTTATGTATTTTCGTATGGTTTATTTTAATATCGTAGGATTTATGTATTTTTCCGTATGTTTTTTTTATTTTCCTTATTGTAGTTTTATTTTTATTTAAGTGAATGAAATGAATTTAATTGTGTTTGGAAAATATGGAAAAGAAATAAAATGAGGGTGAGTGGGGCCCAAATGAAGAGAAGTGAGTAAGTTGTGATTGGGGGTATTTTTTAGTTAGTGTGTTGGAGTGATGTGAATGTGAGGTGGCACACGTGGGGCCCAAATGAATAGAAGTGGGGATGTCATGACACTCCTTGCTCTTAGACATAGCGAAAAGCATATTGCATTTTAAGGTATTTCTATTTGTGGAAATTATTTTTGGAAAATATTAAACATAATCTTAACTAATATATATAAAGTGTTAGAACATGCATATTCGGTTTTTACGAATGTTTTGAAAACCGGGTTTTTAATTGACCGGTCGAGTCATCAGGTTATCGGTTCAACCGCCGGATCAACCCGGTTTTCTAAAAAAAAAAAAAAAAAAAGAAAAAAAAAAAAAAAAAAAAAAAACTCGTTGGGTTTCGAGAACCGGTTAACAAGGGTCACTTAAAACCCTGCGAGTCTAACCAGTTAACCCGCTTTATGGCCGGACCCGATTTAACCGGTTAAACCGATCAAATCAAACCGGGTTTCAAAACACTAAACCATTCCTCTCTTGCAGATAATTGGTCACAACCAAATTAATGTATCACTCTATTGCATAACTTCAACTTTTAAACATAGCACTAAGAGCTATGTTTAACAAAATTCATTTTTATATATTAAAATTTTGGGATGTTCTAAATTTGACCGTTAAGATAGCAGTTAACTTGGTACATGTATTGTCACGTTAACTTAATCATGGAATTGTATAACTGAGAATCCAGTTAAAATTAGTGCCAAAATTCATTTTATATTATGTCAACTTGTTCATACAAATACAATGTATAACTAAGAATCGAGTTAACATTAGGGTCAAAATTCATTTAATAATTAAGCCAAAATAAGAAGTTGAAAATAAAGAAAATGATTAGAACCATAATTTTGATCTAATACAAGTTATATAATCATATAAAAATAACTTGACGCGACCATACATTTGTCAAATTAACGGCTAAACTTTTGAATCATGATAGAAAAAAATAGAGTTTTTTACCTACATGGTCACCATGGTTTAGCCAAATTTCACCGATAGTCCCCATTGGATTTTAACTACACCACAAGTATCTATTTTCAAAACTACTTGCAATATTGGTCCCTATTCTACTTTGGCCGTCAAGTTTTTCCGTTAGTGTCTGTCACATGCCTTACATGTGAGGACATAATTGTCATTTTGCATATTTCTTTTCCAATAAAAATATCCACTCACATATTTAAAAATGAATTAGAAGTATGGCAACAATTATCTGCGATTGGCTTAAGAAAATGAATGAGTATTCATCAATAGATTAATAAAAATAAAATAAATAATGTGATCCTATACCATAGACCTTTTGCATCAGTGAGTTTACTTCATATCCATGAGAACATGTTGATATCTAAAACAAAGAATAAGAAAAAAAAAAAAGCCTCACGTTTTTGCTAATGAATAATATGCCGTCCAAACCCACCCAAATAATGTCAGCCCATTCATATTCAAACATACTGCAGACTTACTTCAACTAGTTGCAGGTGCCAAACATTTACATCAGTCAATAATAATGCTTATATGTTGGCATACCAACTGTTGGTAGATACATAAATAGAAGCAAGGCACCAAAATAATCATATCAAACACAAAACAAATTACCATACCAAATCCTTACATAAATTGCAACACATATGTGTATTACCATCTTTGCTACACATATCACAAAAAAGAGTGTTTGCAAATTACATACCATTAACTGAAGCTAATTACTCATAATACCATATACCATAAAAACTATATTTATCTTATTAAAATGTTGAGTTTCCCCTTATCCTTTTTCTTCTTGCATCCTCCATCATCAACTGAAGTGTTATGTGATTCACCACAATTGATTGGCTTTTTATACTTTGCAGCAGCTCCACTACCAGTTGCTCCATGACTTGACTTTTTTTTCTTTGAAGCAACTCCATGAACTTGCCCGGTACATGTCCTCCTATTGTGACCTACTTGACCACACTTAAGACAAGTGACTGATTTCCCAGCCCTTGACAACTTACCTGCTTTTACCATATCTTCATCAGTCGATCTCCTTCTTTTCTTCCTTGGCCTACCAATAGGGGTGTGATGTTTGGGTGGAATAAGGGTTGTTGGAAATTAATACTTTTTCCACATAGTCACACCATTTATAGGATTAACCTTAAAACTATAAACCTTTTTCCATGTGTCTAGCCAGTAAGTAGGATGAACCCAAGTTTCTGGTAGACCAACTTCCAATCCATTTTGTGCCATATTCCAATTAACTGCTACTGCATGCTTACACGGGATACCTGTAAGCTCCCATCTTCTGCACGAGCATACTTTGGACGCAACATTAACAACAACTTTATCTCCCCAAGGCCCACTAACCTCATATTTGTCACCCCCATTCCAAGTGGCAATGTATTCAGCAGCCTCATCTTTGATTGCTTTAAAAAGTTTAGTAGCAGTAGGTGTTAATGGTCCAGCAGTTTTTTGGATAACCATTTGAACATTCACTATCCTTTTCATTAGATACTCTCTAATGAAATCTAGTGTTGTGACAATAGGCTTATCCCTCCCATCGATTAGTTGTCGATTAAATACCTCACACATATTATTCAAAAGTACATCAGAATGTGCTCTCCCTATGCAATAAAACATGTACAAATCATTTTATAGGTAGAAAGCTCAGTGTTAAGTATTGCATTACTAATAAGAAATCAGAGTTAAATAGCAGATTACCTGAAAAATGAGACCTTGCCCAATGATGTGGTGGAATCTTGGATAACCAGTTAAGGGCATCAATATTAAACTTTTTCAAATCATTAATTCGGGCAACAAAATGTTGAATCGTGGTTGTTGTTGCACACCTCCATAAGAGGTCTTTATATGCTCTACCACACCATCTTTTCTTCATGTTTTCATGTATGTGTCTCAGGCAATATCGATGCTCAGTACAAGGAAATACTTTAGCTATTGCTGGAATGATGCCCTATTAACATGGGGCAACAAATGTTAGTATAAAACAATATGAACAATATATAAGGTTTTAGTTAGGAAAATTTGTAATAGAAAGTCACCTTTTGTCTATCGGTCATAAAAGTGAAGTGCGACATTTCTGTCATCTCTAGATCATCAGAAATACATTCCAAAAACCATGTCCATGAATCCGTTGTCTCTGCCTCAACGACAGCAAATGCCAATGGATAGATACCGTTATTCCCATCAATACCCACATCAGTTAGTATTTGGCCTGGGAATGGACCTTTCATAAAAGCGCCATCTAGTCCTAACAAGTCCCTCCCAATTGCTTTAAAACCTTCCTTCAATGCCCCTAAACATATGTATATCCTCTTAAATACTCTTGTGGTAACATCCGGATCAGGTTCAATTTGAACCTCCATCTTCATAGTTGTTCTTGGATTGTTCTTCTTTAACTCTAGTATGTAGTCCCAAAGCATTGTATATTGTTGTCTATAATCACCAGTAAGTTGATTGCTAGCTTTTGCCTTAGCCCTAAACGCTTTCATCTTGGACACACCTAAATGATATTTTTTTTGCAATTGGTCCTGAACTGCAGCCACAGGGATATTAGGATTTGTTGGAAGTTGTTCCACAACATGTTTTGACAAAAAATTAGCCGTGCAAGCTTTGATATTTCTTGATTGAACACATGTATGGATATCCTTATAAGTTCTCACTTCCCAAGTTTCCTTACCTTTGATTTTGGACACATGTAAAACCCATGGACATTCATTGGGTTCAAGCGCTTTTGGCCTACCCCTACCTCCACTACTGACTTTACCTTTGGTGAGTGCCACTCCTTTGCTTGGAACATATGTTTGCTTTTCTCCATTTTTTGTTTGGCTTGGTTCATTAATTGTTCCCCTATGTGAACTTTCATTTGACCCAACAGCTTGACTTGGACGAATAGAAAAGTTTGGTACAGTACCATTACATTTGGCCCTCACCCTCTTCTTATCATTTCTAGCGAGCTTCAACTCTCTCCTGGTTTCAATAGAATGTAAATGAATTCTTTCTTTTACTTCAGTTGATGTCCCGAAAGTTTGGCCAACATAGAAGTAGTTCTTGTGTACAATGTCATCTTTAGATTGGTTTTCTTTCCTTAATTGTTTCAACTTTCTGTTCCTTATCCTCTCAACGTCATCTTCAGAATCAGAACATGATGCAGTATCGAAGTCTTCATTATCCAATACATCAATATCACATATACTCTGTTTTGTAGTTCCAATTGACTCAACACATGCATCTATATTTAGGTGGTAATTCCTCATATCAACCTCAATTTCATCTACATTATTGTCCTCATCCACGATACAATCACTATCTTGATTAGAATCATCATCATTCTCATCATTACTATCATCTACCTCATTTTCAACAACATTATCATCTACCTCTTTTTCATCAATAGTAATGTCTACATCATCGTCTATACTAGAATTTGCATTAACACATGTGGTAGCATTCACATTAACACCCACACTAGCATTCACATTACCACCCACACTAAAAGTCTCAATTTCATCAAAAGGGTTAAATTCTATGTTTAATATCGTACTAACATCCAGTGGTCGTACATTTGCATCCACATGCTGCACATTTGTATCTAAATGTTCAGTTTCAACCACATATAGCTCTTTTGATACATCATGTAATTCCTCTGAGACTACCTTGGAAGAAGATGGTGACGTAAAATGTTCGTTTACCTTCGTCACAACATGTTCAGTAAACACACTAATTAGTTTATGTTGGCTCACATATTTGGACAAAGTACGAATATCTAAATCATATTCTAAAGCTTTAAGACCATCATCCAAATTATAACCAGGTCTTAGAAAGTTGTAATATATTGGTTTCCCATCTCCGTAACCTAGCTTAATCATAATCGAATCCAAATCACGAGCACAAAACTCATTTATATCTACCATATCAAGGTAGTCTTCTGAACCATTCACATACCTTCTAGGTGAACATGTAAACACCCCATCATGGTGTAGCTTAATCGAAAACAGAGTAGGACTCCCATCTGAAACATTAAACACAGTTGTTTCATCAATTCCAAAAATGTAACGGAGAATCATCCACAAAAATACTTACAACATATTTATCAAGCATATACAACATACATTAAAGAATTCCAACAGAAAATTAACAATAACTTACCATATACTGACTCGAGATCATTTGAATCACCTTTAGTACGAATACCATACATTGCAAAAGGAATATGTAACTTAGAATTCATGTTTCAGAATTTTTAGGTTCACATTTAGGGTTTGTTATTTAGGGCTAGAATTTTGGGGGAAAAGCATACTGGAAATGAGAGGGAAGATTATTTCTGATATTTGATGGTGTGAGTTGCTATTTACATGGGAGTAGAAATGTGTGAAATGACAATCATGCCCTCACATGTAAGGCATGTGACGGACGCTAACCGCAAAACTTGATGGCTAATATAGATAGGGACCAGTGGTGCAAGTAGTATTAAAAATAGATACTTGTAGTGTAATTAAAATCCAATGGGGACTATCGGTGAAATTTGGTTAAAACCATGGTGACCATGTAGGTAAAAACTCAAAAAAATAAAAATGTTTCAGCTTTGAACATATAAAAGTTTGATACCTTTATTAAAGAATTGAATTATATATCTCAAATGAAAACTCTAATAACTTTTTGTGTCATCTCTCGTCAGAATTGATGGTGCAAGAGACGAATAATGTGTTATTGGGATTTTTTTTTTTGCCTAATGGCACCACAATTGCATGCCAAACTGCACCATCGTTGCTATTATTCGTCCCCTTCGCTAGCAATTAACGAGCATCTCCATTTTTTATTTTTTTTTATTTTTTCTTTTGAGTTAGGTATTTTTTGTGAAGTGTTATGGGACACACGTGCGTCAGTTATAGCTGATGAGGGTGTTTAGGAGGTGTTTGTTTCGGCTTATATGACCGGCTTACAGCTTTTTTGGTTTAGGGCTTATGTTTCATAAGCTCACTTTTTGTGGCTTATTTTGAAACTTTTTGGCTTATATAAGTTTATTGTGTTGTGTGTCACGATAAACTTATATAAGCCGAAAAGTTTCAAAATAAGCCACAAAAAGTAAGTTTATGAAACATAAGCAAAGCCAACTATATAAACCGAAATAAACACCCCTTTAGTTCTTATGTTATTATTGGATGTGTGCTAAAGTGACAATTTAATAACAGTTATTGTTGCATGAGTGCACCTAGCTCTCTTATTTTGATATATAACTTTGTGTGACACTGACACACGATGTTTTTAAGTTTCAACTCGTAAATTCTATGCTCGAATTTATTCAATATGTCAAAAAATGACTTTGAATGTGATATATGTAGTAGTATTTGTTAAAATGTCAAATAACGACTTATTAATGTCAAACATAACAATGTGTCATTCTCATTCTTTGGGTTTGTTGGAATGTTGGGTCACTAAAATTGTGTTCAAAGTTTGGGACATAAATCGTCAGGATTTGACCAGCTTAATCAGGGTGTAGTTGCCACAAGAAAATAAAATTTAAAGTATCTTTGAATCGTTCAAAGTTCAAACAACTTTCGCCCTCAAATGTTTACTTTTAGTTGGTTTCTAAACTTTGATAAAAATAATAGGCTTTGTTCGGAAAAAATATAATAGTAGTAACCAGCATGAGTGAGTAGTAGCTGTGAGCATTAATAAATTTTTTTTCTATTAAAATAGTTTGGCAACATAGTTGTAGGGGGTAATTATAATGTGTAAAACAACTCATAAATACTCAACGCTTCTAAATGTTACTTTATGTAGCGTTGAAAAATGAACATTCCGAAAAAATAGATAAAACACCATATTGCTTGCTAAACGAGCATTAATGATCACAACGCTCACCGCTTACTGTCCCTAAATACTCCTGAATGTTCCGCGCCAAATTATTTTCATATTTTTATTATTACATTTGTGAATGATATGATAAACTTTATCAAGAGTTTTAGATCTTTATACAACTCGTGTTGTGAATTTTATAGACGAAAACTGCTATGAAATAGGGGTGGCAATCGAGTCGTGTTCGTGTTAACCTATTCGGGTTCGCGTGTTGGCGGGTTAGTATAGCCTTAACCCAAACACGACCCATTTATTAATCGTGTCAAGAAACTCAACCCTAACCCACACCTGCATAACACGTGCAACCCATTTGTGACCCGTTTAACCCATTAAGTAAATATGTCAAGCCGTGAATAAAGCTGGTTGTTTTTCGATTTTACTAGTTTAAATGCTAAAAATGATATAAGGATCAAAAATATGATAAGAATAACATACAAATAACTATGCGACAATTTTCAGAATTATAAGCATCAATTTTCATGATATCTAAGGTATAAAATTATAATTCACTCATACTAAGTAAATAACAAAATATATTTAATCCACATCCAACATAAAAACCAAGTTATATATTTTATTTTTAAGTTCTTATATACTTAAACGAGTTCACGGGTTGACCTGTTTAATACTTACTCAACCCAAACACGACCCGTTTATTAAACGGGTTAGACGAGTTGACCCGTTTTTGACCCAAACCTGTTTATCCTCAACCCAAACCTGTTTAACTTCGTGTCGGGTTCGTGTCGTTTATCGTGTCATGTCAAGAATTGCCACCCCTACTATGAAGTCATCAATTCTTATCTTTTGATCAGAAAAGTTTAAATGATCTTTACTTTATAACTTTCCAAGATAAACTATAAATGTTTAATTTTATAAAATAAATTAAAGGTGGCTATCATCATTTTGTAAAGTGAAAAACGACGTTACCTTTTCTATTGATTATTAAAACAACCAGATATAATTTAAGACCATGTGAGTCATCTTAATCACTAGTTATAAACTTATAATATTTTGGATAAAGCTAAAAAGTGAAATTATTATGTTTTACGAATCGTGGAGCATTAGTTTAACTTATTTTGCACTCAGTATTATTTACAAGACTTTCTATGATTGAAAAACAATGATAATTTTAAATATGGTATCATATTTTCAAAAACGTGTATGGAAAATTAAATGGTTTGACGTACATTTGTCATCCATTAGATTAAGACTGTTTTGGTTATTTTTGTGAGACCAAACGACCATTCGTGCGTAGATTGCACTTGTTCAAAGTCGATGAAAGATCATTTTCATCGACTCTTATTCTGACTTTGTTTGAGTGGATTGTACTTGTTCAAAGTCGATCATTTTCATCGACTCTTATTCTTACTTTGTTTGAGTAAGCGCTTAGTCGTAATGTACTTTAGACTATTATTGGAATAAATGTTTAATCTAACTCGTAAGGTTATAGTTAGCGAAACACTTATTAATATTAACTTGTTGGTTTACTAGTATGTATCTGAAATATATTTAATTTTAATTCATTATAGTTAAAACTGTTTTTTCCATGTTCGTTGCACATGTTTTATAGGCGTTGAAAAACATTTGCATAACTAAATTGTTGATTCAACAACATTGAAGTTATTTAAAACGAGAATTTTTTTTCATTATTAGTAAATTTATCGTCAAGCAAAGTCTTCAATCGAGAAAATCGATAATCGAAAAATATAGTATTGAAAGACATTTACTCGCAGGAAATTTATTTACACAAGTATCCGTCGCAACACACGAATGCCCAGCAATTTAAAGTAACACGCAAGAATAAAATATGAATATCAAGTTAAGACTTGGTGTTGACTCAGCAATTTAGTTATGCAATGTTTTTCAACACCTGCAAAACATGTGCAACGAACAAGTCTTAGCTTAATTATTTATTTGTTGCCTATTAGCAAAAAGGTTTGTTACTATTACTTTTAAAAATGTGCTAGATCTCATGTTCAATTTCTGTTATGTGCAAACAATTTTAAATGGTTACGTCAACCTCTTGAAAAAAGAGGGCTTTACCTGGTTTGATATGTGTGGCGGTCGGTTCGAACCCTTGGATTAATCGACCAAAAGGTCAGAAATCAATGGTTAAAAAAAAAAGTCTTAGCTTGATATTTATATTTATTCTTGCGTGTTACTTTAAATTGCCGGGTATTCACATGTAGCGAGGATACCCGTGTAATTAAATTTTTTGTGAGTAAATAACTTTCATGCATTTTTCGACGATCGATTTTCATATATAGTATAGATGACAAAACTTTCCTTGATAGCTATAAAGTAACTTCTTTTGAACATATGAACGTACCTTGACATTTGGAAAATCGATTAATCATTTTAGGCCAACTTGAAGTGCAAGTTATGTTGGAAATATCGTCTTCGTGCATCACTAACAATAAACTTTATCCTAATAGTCATCTTCGATAAGAAGCCAAATTTACAGTAGTTGTCTATTACAAAATACTAAAATAAAGGTCAAGAAAAAAAATAATGGAAATAAAGAAACCAATGTGTAACGCAAAAGCAAACGCAAATGTATCTTACCCAATTTGGACCAAACCAATCATTCGACTTTTTATTTCTTTTTTCTACGACTTTTTATTTCTTTTTTCTGTTACCCTCTACGTCTTAAAATTATTATCCATACACAAAAAATATATAATTTAAAACTCTCTACGTCTTAAAATTATTATCCATACATAAAAATATAATTTAAAAAAAAATGAGATCTTTATATTTTTTTAACCAATTAAATATAATCTTCACTCATTAAACTTTATTTTTATTGATTATTACAATAAATGACTATTATTTGGATAATACGAGTTATCACACATTTAGTAAATTTCTTTTGGAATTCAATCATTTTCGTTTAAAGGGGAGGGAGTGGAACCCTAAGAAGGGAGGGAGTGGAAGCGGGTTGGGGGTCGGTGCCGATCGGGTAGATCGGTAACACCGCCCCCACCTTATCGGTTAGGGCAAATCGGTGAAGAAGTCGGGTTGGGAAGCCGAGCGGTGAGGAGCAAAAATGTGACCAAAAATGTGACCGTTGGGGGAAAAATATGCAATGGCTAGTTGCATTAAAAAAAAAAAAAAAAAAAAAAAAAAAAAAAAAAAAAAAATCCTTTAAAACCAAACTAACACACCTTCACATTTTAAAATCACAACCCATTTTTCACAAAATCATTACAACCCATCTTTCAATTTCTCATAAAATCCCAACCTTTTTATCATCAAAATGTCTTTCGATTCTTCCGAATTCGAATACGTTATTCCGTCTTCGTCCGACGATCTATCCAAGGGTAGCTCGATGCAAGTTATGCTTCAAGCGGCTCAGTTTCTTGAAGACACGGCAAGCTCTAGCTTTCAAAGCCGTAGTAGCATAGATCGTCATCGGAAAATAGGTCTTCAAACTCTAGAGAATGATTGGTTCGTTGAAGCACCAAAGTACAACGAAGTTTACTTTCAAAAAAAAATTCGAATGGAGAAAAGCATGCTTTTGAAAGGGCAAATAATTGAAAAAAGTATCATACTTGCCACCATTTTCTTTTGTGGGTAGCGAACAAATTTTTTTGCTTTTGTGGGTATTTTTCTTTCAAATTTATCCTTTTTAGGGTATTTTGCAAAAAAATTGGACATTTTTGCCCCTCTTAGCTAATAGAATATTTTTTTTCCCGAAGGGCAAAAATGTCACATAGTACCCTAAAAAGGATGAATTTGAAAGAAGAGCACCCACAAAAGCAAAAAAAATTGTTCGCTACTTACAAAAAGAAATTGTGGCAAGTATGATACTTTTTTCAATCATTTGCCCTTTTTGAAAATAGTGGGCGACATTGAAGCGAGATACCCCTATTTTCAAGAAGGTTATGACGCGCGATTGAAAAAAAGTTTCACGGCGAAACAAAAAATCACATCGGCCGTTAGGCAACTCGCAACTGGCAATCCCCCCGATGAGTATGATGAATATTTATGCATGTCTGCAAGAACGTCACGTGAAAGTCTTGATTATTTTTGTGAGGCCATCATTCAGTTGTACGGTCGAGAGTACCTACGTAGGCCGACAGCACACTACCTTGCACGCATTTTCCAGGCCCATGAAGCGAGACATCACATCCCTGGGATGCTTGGTAGCATCGACTGTACACACGTCAAATGGAAAAATTGTCCTAGAAGTTTGAGAGGTCAATATACGAGAGGTGACTATGGTGTTTCCACTATTCTGCTTGAAGTCACCGCGTCACAAGATATGTAGATTTGGCATGCTTTTTTTGGTCCCCCGGGGGTCAAACAACGATATCAAAGTATTGAATCAGTCTGACTTGTATCTTACAGAGCGAAATAGAACGGCGATGAACAGTTCATTCCACGTGAATGGAGGCTTTTACAAACGCGGCTACTATTTGACATATGGAATCTATCCTAAGTGGTACACATTTGTTAAAGCATACCCGTATCCAACCGACCCAAAGGAAAAGAAATTTAAAAAGTTACAAGAGGGGGCGAGAAAGGATATCGAGCGAGCTTTTGGTGCTCTCAAAAGAAAATGGAAAATTCTCGATCGACCTCTCCGAGCTATGACCAAAGCGAAGATTGCCAATCAGGTTCATGCGTGTATTATTTTGCACAATATGGTTATAAAACGCGACGGGAGGGCAATCTCACCGGTTCATATAATGGATGAGCCGGTCCAGCCAGTGTTCGACGACAGTGTGGTAGCGGAGTTACTAGACGAAGTTCTCCATGACTGTCTTCGATATGATCTCACGGAGCACGTAGCACGTCAATACTTGCCGCATCTCGATGATTAGTGGGGTTTTTTTTTGTAATATAGTTTTTTTTAAGTATTATGTAATGTTTCTTTTTTTTAAGTATTATGTAATGTTTTATTAAGTCATTGTTGAATGTATTTTTTATTTTTAATGAAATGTTATGTTTTATTTTAATATTGTATGTGATTTTATGTATAAAAATATATGGAAAAAAAAAAAGAAATTGGGTAGGATTGGGTACCACTCCCTCCACTTTGGGTATTGTTAGGGTAGAATTGGGTAGTTTTGAGTTGGAGGGTTTTTATTGGATAGAGGTTATGTGGCAATTTGGGTAGTGTTGGGTATTAGGTGACCACTCCCTCCCCCCTAATACCAAAAAGCTACCCAAATTGGAGGGAGTGGTACCCAAACTACCCAATTTTTTTTTTCCCATATATGTTTAATACATAAAATCACATACAATATTAAAATAAAAACATACCGTTTCATTAAAAATAAAAACATTACATAATACTTAAAAAACTACATTACATAATACTTAAAAAAACTACAACTTAAAAATTGAAACTACAACTTAAAAAAAAAAACATTACATAAGTTGCAAGCCCATCCGTGTTTCGCCGCAAGTTCACGTTTTTTGGCAAGAACGAATTCCAACATAGCGGGATCGCGAATGTGATCATGCGGCTCCATAAAAAACTTCATCTCCCGTTGTGTATTCTTGAACTTCGCCCCCTCGAGTTGTGTAGCCAACAATGCTTTCGCCAACGCATCCTTCTCGTTTTTTTCTTCCAAATATTGTGTCTTCTTTTGTGTGTAGGAGTTGATTTCATCCGCAATACTTGAGACTGACGAGGAGGATGCGCCTAACTTCTTTTTCATCTCTCTTGATTCAAATGGAAGGATGGGGTCTTCATTCATGTCGGGAATGATGTTGCTTGCCGATTCATACTCCCACGACTTCCTTTTTGAAGAATTGCTAGTCGCACCGCCAACATCTTGAAAACATTCTTGCTCCACCCATTTGTCATGACCTCTGACAACCTCCCACGCCAAGCTATGAGCAAATTGTTTTTTTTGTTTTTGTATAGTAATCCGCCGAAGCTATTCTCACCACGTCCAAGTCGTTGCACCCACTAGCCTTAGCACGTTTCTACATAATATACAAAATAATAAAAAGTATAGCTTATACAAAATAATGTAATTGTAAATAATAAAGTATAGATTATGTAAAATAAAAAGTATAGCTTGTACCGCTTGGACGTAGTAGCCGTTGAAAATACCTATGGCGTTGTTCATTGTTTTCCACTTTGTATTCAACGAATAAAAAGTTCGCGAAGTCGAACCCAAAGTTGCCTTGTAATGCTCGAGAACCCGTTTCCAAAAACCTTCGGCCTTTTGTTCATTACCGATAACATTACATTCGGAGATTTGAATCCATGCTTTCGCCAAAGCCTCCTCTTGTGCCGGCGACCAAACTTCACGGGGCCTCCTCCCGCCGAATGCTTTTTTCTTCCCTCCCGCATCGACTTCTTCAACGTCCTCATCTTCGGCTTCTTCGGTTGGTGGTTGTTGTGTTTCGGCTACGAACTCATCGTCTTCGTCATTGTTTTCGAACGGGGAGAACTCGCTTGTAGGAGTAATGTTGTAGTGTTGTGGATTCATTTGAGGAGGAGCCATATTATATTGGTAATATTGATGTGGAGATGCGGGTTGTGGAACGTAAAATTGATACGGAGATTGTTGAGAATAAAATTGGTTTGGAAAAGGAGTTTGTTGTGGTTGCGGATGAACGGGTTGAGACCGACCTTGACGCGAGGTGGAACTTTTTTTTACCTCTTTTTGGATCCATGATTTTGTGTTTTTGAGAAATGAGTTTGTGTTTTTTTTTGTGGGAAATGAGTTTTGGGTTAGTTTGGTTTTAAAGGCAATTATTATTTTTTTAATGCAACTAGCCGTTGCTTTTTTTCTTCCCTACAACGGTCACTTTTCAAAAAAATAAACCCTCACCACATTCGGCTTCCCAACCCAATTTGGTACCCGATTTGGCTTAACCGATGGGGAAGGGACGGTGTTACCGCCCTACCCGATCGGTGCCGATGGGTTAACCGACTCCACTCCCTCCCCTCTAAGTAAATTTGATGCAACAATTGTAACTTTACTGAGATGTCTAAAAGCGAAGTTCTCATTTCAATGATTTTCATGATTCAAAGGAGATTAGAGCACACGGTGTGGGCTTGCCGTGAGGGCTCGCCGTCCACCGTGGCAGCTCGCCGTGGTTCGTTTTGACACTGCCCCCCCCCCTCGCCGTCCGTCGCCGTGAGAAGTGTCGTCGTCTGCACGACGAAGAGGAAGCTTGTACTTTTTTTTTTCTCTCTCTTTTTTTTTAATAGATAGTGATATTTGTGATGGTGGTGGACCCCAAATAAAGATGTTGAGGTTTGTTATGAGTGAGGAGGAGGTTTGTTGTGGTTAATTGTGAAAAAATGAGATCCTGATGTGGCGCTGAGGTGGCACGACGACGAGCCTAAGGCTTGTCGTGACACGTAATGCTCTTAATAGTGCATTAATATGTTTCATTAAATCATTTGTCAAGGTGGCAACGTTCTTTTTTCAAAATGCCAACATGACTCATGAGGTAAATTCTAAAAATGTGAGTGATGTTTCTGTATCCAAAGTTTTAGTGCTTTATCATATCAATCTTGGAAGAAAAATTGCTCAAAAAAAAAATCTTGGAAGAAATAATTTTGTTATCTTGTCATAAAGCTAGTTTTAATCTTGTAATGCCATGACAAAAACCAATTTTGACAAGTCAAATGTAAATAGAGAAATGATTTTGTATGATTAAGCGATGTTTAAACTTGTGTATAAATCTCTTGTTATAAGGCTGGTGACAGTAGTAACCAGACACGACCGTGTCACGTCAGTTTTCTCTCTCCGACGATCTGACGAAGACCAAGATTGTTTTTTTTAAACGGTAACATTTAAGTGTTATAAATGTATTGGTTTATGATTAAATAGACATTATTTATAATACCAACAAATTGGTGAAATATAAGCTTAGATTAAATGTAATAAGGCCACAAATAGCGCGTGAAGGCCACCAACGATGCATCATTCTTGTTAGTTGTTACAACACCCACCCAAAAACGTGTTATGGATCACTTTTTGAAGATGGTTTAATCGTCCATCGAATGAAAATTTAGTTTATTTTATGTGTCTGTGTAATTTTTTGGTGGTTGATTTGGTGAAAACTTGACAAACTTAGTGACGATGATGAATCTAAACTTTATTACACTCATTAGATGTAAATTTATATTCCTTAACTCTCAAATTACATGTTCATTTTCAAATTGAACATGGTTTAAACAAAAAATATGACTTCTATTTTAAAACAATCACAAAATAAAAATATGAACATTTTAATTGTGACGGAGAGAGTATATAGTTATGACAACTATTTCTTATGTAAAAATTTGTTACTCGTATAGTCGTATGTTACGGTGGTTTTATTTTAAGAAAAATGATTGTAGTGCCTACTAATTAGTTTTACAAATGAACTTAAGGATTTGATTGATTGATTTTAAAATATGATTGGTGGGAATTAGGAAGAGAAAGTAGTTAATGTAATTGTATAAGTGATTTATGCATGGGAAATGATACATGGACCTAAACTTAGGCCTAAAGTTAGATCTAAAATCATTTGTCATCATTTTGATGGTTGCAGACAAGGACCCACTTATTTTACAACCCGTTAGGATGATAACAAGTGTTTTTAGGTCTAAGTTTAAGCCTAAATTTAAATCTATGTATCATTTCTCTTTATGCATTATATATATATTTAAGATTGTGTTCTAGGTTTAAATAGCATTAGTCTTATTTTAATTTATGTAAATAAACAGAGAGTAACAACCAACAAGTACTCTGTCATAAAAAGTTGACAATGACTGCAGAATCCAATAATATCGATGTCTCTCCTTCTCCTTTGACTTTCATTTGTGGACATGACATAGCATTTATTAAGATGATAAAAATTATTTCTCAAAAAATAAATGTATCTCCGACTGATTCAAAATGAATTTCATTATCTTTTCCCTATAATTTCTAATTGTTGATTTCTTTTTTGTTTACACTACTTACATTTTTATATAAAGTGATTTTATGCATTGTTGTATAAACGATGGTATATAGCGTCAAAATTATATTTGTAAACTTGTGGCTATGGTGTTACTCTTGATGCAACATTTACAAGTTCAATTTGTAGTTGTTGCGATAAAATAATTTATGATTTATAAACGGAAAATGATAAAAATTTGAAAGTTTAAACAATATATAAAATATTAATTTAATAGTAGATTGTTACTATTTTTAATTGGGTTTTTTCTAACTTGTGCTTTAAAAGTACAAATAAAAGTACACATGGATTCACATAAAAGTACAAATAAATGTAATTTTATGTGGATCCATGTGTACTTTTTGTGTATTTTTGTCGTGCTTAACTTGTGCCTTTAAGGTACAAGTTAGAAAAAACCATTTTTAATTATGGGTATTATCAGGTTACACATTACTCAAATTTAAAGAATTTAAGTTTAAAAAAAAGTTATACATGCATTATAATAAGTAATACAAATTACCCCGTATACACTAAAGAAAGGGTTAATTGCATATATACCCATTAAAACTTGCATATTTGCATATATACTCAAAACATGCTTAAAATGCATTGTAAATCATGCAATAAAAACTTGTATTATGATGAAATATGCAAGTTTTTAAGTTTTAGTGGGTGTATATGCAATTCTCTCCTAAAGAAAAATCTACATGATAAATTTTTATAATATAATGCTATATATAATTTCTATCATAGAATGATTATTTCACAGTAATTATAACAATAATGTGCAAATCATTAAACCAAAAGAGTAACATGTTTATGTCGGATCTACAGTATTATCTTAACTCCAAATCTCTCATCTCATAATTATAGTTTGTTCCTTACTTTGAATCCAATATAGCATATGTAATTACCTGGAAAAAAAAGTGAGGTTCAACTATTAGTTCTACGAGCACACGGTACGAGAAGAATTTAACATGCTAAAGGTTTATTTTTCGTGCCATTAGTGAGCCACACCATACCATAACTTGCTGTCATTCATGAGCCAAAGGTATTTGAGCCATTCCACTGACTCATGCCATTTGTGATGTTTAGTGTTTTTTTTTTGTGTATTGTGAGTGAGTGAGTACTTTTAGTAGGGTATTTTGTGAGACCCAATAACATGTTAGTGGTGTGTTATGAGGGATGGTGTTTTAGTTATTTGTGAGTTATTAGGAGGTGTATAATGTGACACTGAGGTGACATACCAGTAACGTGTTATTAGTAGCCACGATACCTTGTGCTCTAAGAGCACAAAGTATGGGTGCCATTGGTGTATCAACCTTACCGACTAACATGCCAAACTTGTTCCAAATGCACCCTTTTGTGTTTTGAGCCAATGCACTAACTCACGCCAAACGCATCTTTTTTTTTCTTTTTCTTTTTTTTTTTAATTTTCTTTTTTGGTGAGTGAGTGGTATATTTGGTAGGGTATTTTGCAGGACATACATGTGATGTTAGTGGGTCCTTGCATACCAATAACGTCTTATTGGGAAATACAAATAACACGTTATTGGTATTAGGGGTGAGCATCGGGTCAAACCCGACCCCGACCAAAACCGACCTGAACCGAAAACCGAAAAAGAAAAAAACTCAAACCGAAAAATATATATCAAAACCGAAACCGAACCGAATAACTCGGTTCGGGTCGGTTTCCGGGTTTGGAGCCGAAAAACCGACAAAAACCGAATGGACCCGAAATCGAACCGAAACCGACAAAAACCGAAATAAATGTACAAACCGAAACCGAACCGAAAAAAATCGGTTCGGTTCGGTCCGGTTTCGGTCGGTTTGTTGGTTCGGATCGGTTTTCGGGTGGATTTGCTCAGCCCTAATTGGTATGCCACCTCAGCGCCACTTCATACACTTCCAATAACATACCAATAACTAAAACACCATCTCACATAACACAACACTAACATGTTATTGGGTCACACAAAATACCCCACTAAAAATACTCACTCACTCACAATACAAAAAATATAAAATAAAAAAACACGTAAGAATGCAAATAGCTTGAGCAATTGCATTTGCTCAAATCGTTTGGCTCACGAATGTCACGATACTCCGGTATAGTTGGCACACGAATGACATGCATTTGACACATCAATAGCACCTCATACCTTGTGCTTCACGCTTTTAATGACATTGTGCTTGTGCTTCACGCTTTTATTTGATGACATTGTGCTTCACGATTTTAATTGGTGTTCTAGTCGTTGTAATAGGAGCTTCTCTTGAGAGAATTGGTTAAAAAATCCCCATTTAATTACTTTGTAATTTTCTTCTAGCATCTTGCTAGTTTAATCAAATTCGCCGTTCAAAAAAAAAAAAAAAAAAAAAATAGCACCTCATACCTTGTGTTTAAGTTAAATTAAATGCAGTAAGTACGTAATAAAAAAAGAAAAAAACAATCTTACCCTCGACAATCATAGTTATGAAGTACTATCATATGTGGGTATCGCTAATAGTTATTCATATATGCTATGTTTTTTATGCATTTGATGCATATATACATTACATGTCTATTCTTTTATGGTTTTACACGTATACAAACTTTTCGTTTATGGGAAAGCATAAATACTTTGCACTAAAAGAAGACATGATACAAACCGAAAGGCAACAAGTCTCAAAGCTAGAGACAATGTGTAGACACGAACATAAACACGTCTATATTCATACACGTCATATTTGCACATGTTCATCCTCACATAGACACTTGTTAAGAGTCTACTTAAAAACAATCTTTTCACCATCAGATAAAGTTAAGGGATTGTTTACATCTAAACTTCTTTATACAATTTCACAAAACTGAGTATGGTCATAAATATAAAGGGGTTTTTCTAACATGTGCCCCGGGGGCACATGTTAAGTACACCAAAAGGACGACGGGACCCACAAAAAATACATTTTTTAAATAAAATATGTAGGTCCGGACGTCTTTTTTCATGGGTCCCGCCGTCCTTTTGGTGTGCTTAACATGTGCCTCCGGGGCACATGTTAGAAAAACCCAATATAAAGGGGTGTTGGGTTTATATTGGAAATCACTATGGGTATGGTCAATAGAAAATGAGTTTTGAAATCCACCATTTTTAGTAGTTTTTAAAAATGCTTAGTTTTAAGGATTTAATTCTCATTTTCAATTACTAAACTCTCTAATAAAACAACTACAATAAGACTCATAGGAAAAGGCGTGAGAATGGTAAGGTGACCAATAAGTTATGCACGAGCCCCATGTCCATACCACATTTCACTTAGGTAGGACGGAGTGGTCAATCGAGTATCAATCGAGTAGCTTAGGGTAGTGCGGCTACACCATTCCCACTACCTAGGGTACTTGAAATCGGGTACCAATTCAAGCTCAGAAGCCGATCGCGTACCCGGAGTTTTCTTCTATATTTTTTTTGTCTTTTGTGAAAAGGTAGTGTTAGGGTAGTATCGGGTACCACTCCGTACACTTAGGGTAGTGTTAGGGTAGTATTGGGGTAGTTTTGAGTTGGAAGGTTTTTATTGGATAAAGGTGACGTGGCACCCTCAGGGTATTAGGGTATGAATGTTCCACTCCTCCCTCCCTTAGTGACTTTGGAATCTCTTGCAAAGATAAGCTGATCTTTTCATCGAGTTGTTCACCATTAGTGGGCTTATTTCTTTTTTTCTTATATTGTTTTTTATTTTGTTTGTGAGTGTGTGTGGGAAATTTTGATGGATATATTTATATAAAGTGAGTATTTTAATAAAACAATGAGGGTAAGGTGATCATGTCCAATAAAAGATGATAAAGAGTAAGAAAAAATGAGAGGAGAAAAAAATCTGATGTAACATTGATGTGTAAGGTGAAAATGGATTTCAACTTTGTCAACATGATCAAGAATGAAACTTATTCAGTCATATCTTTCAAGGTCTTAATTTGTTGTACAAAAATAAGTATTATTGCTTGCACATAACTTCGTACACTAGCTTTATTATTTATCGTAAATGCTTGAAGCATTACACATAGTACGCATGCCCCCCATCAACGTATTTTTATTTTTTTTACGCGCCCATAACTCTTCCTCAGTCAGGATGGGGATTAACTAATTAAAACACGTTTATTCATATTTCTAATTTTTAATAATCTAACAAGCTGCCTAGCGCAGTTGGCCACCAACTACCGTAAAAGTATGGCCCATACCATGTTCGACCCCAGCATGGGACTGGTGTCCGTAACATGTAATTTACCGGTGCATACGTCCTTTGTTAGGTAGGATAGCAGGTAACAAAATGTACACGGACATGAAATGGTCCCGCCAACCAAGGTTGTCAAGATCGGGATCCTATTTAGGATCGTTTTTGTCTTTACAAGATCGTGATCGTAAGATCGGATCGGGATCTTAAGATCCTACTCTAATGTTATTTCTTAATAGTTTATGTAATTTTATAAAAATCTACAAATTCCAATACATTATAACAACAAAATACTATGAATGTTTCATATAAATGTTGTCCTAAATTATGATTATAAAATGTTTAAAAAGATTAACATGTTGTTTTTTGAATTCTACAAACAAACAACCCATAAATTTATAGGTTTTTAGTTTGTAATCCGAGAAGAGTAAGATCGGATCGGATTAGATCGTAAGATCGTATGGTCAAGATCGGGATCCTATAAGATCTTAAGCATGCAAAGATCCTATGTAGGATCCGGATCGTTTTTGCTTTACAGTATCATAAAATCGTAAGATCCTAAAATCAGGATCGGGATCCTGACAACCATGCCGCCAACTACCATTTTAATTTTTAATAATCTTCAACATAATGTGTAAGCTAATTAAGACTTTGAAGTCAAACAAGTTGAAAAAACAAAACTAAAAAAAACAAAGAATGCTAATTTAATTCCACAGTGGCAAAACCGTAATTAAACAACCCATCTTAAAAGCTCCTTTTTAAAAACTCAACTCAAATCTGAAATCCAAATCTAAAAACAAAAAGCTCTTCACTTCTCTTCTCTCTCTCTCTCTATATATATATCTCTCCACCTGAATTAAAAAAAAAAAATCACTTAAACTTGTACCGTACAACTCATCACCGTCACAGTCACCGTCACCGTCACCATAGCATATCTCCTAATAATGAGTTAAAGTCAACAGCACCTATGGGCTGCGTGCTGTGTAAAAGAAGCTATTCTTCAGATCGGCGGTCAAAGTCAACGGCCGGTCAACGCAACGATGAAGAGTCAACTACTACTGGTACTAATACTGCTACAAGTACAGCAACAGGTTCGACGGTGGTGACGCAAGAGGTGACGTCATCAGTAAGTAAAGAAGAGAAGAATGAGGTGGCGGTGGTGGTGGAGAAGAGGATCCGGCAGCGGAGGATGAAGTCGGAGGGGAGTTTGAGCTACGGTGGTGGGAGTGGGCAAGGGTGGCCGGCGTGGCTTACGGCGGTTGCTGGTGAGGCTATTAAGGATTGGACTCCAAGGCGTGCTAGTAGCTTTGAAAAGATCGATAAGGTTGTGTTCTCGAGTATCACTTAAAAAATAACTGAAATATAAAAAGTTGTGTTTTCGAGTATTACTTAAGCAGGAAAAGAAAGTGTTTCGTCTCGAAATTGAGCTGAAAATATTTACTTCCTAATTTTTTACTTTTTTATTACTAAAAAAACTCGAGAACTGAGCGTAAGATTAAGTGGAGTTTATGTTTATTTTTTTTTCTTTTTTTAAATATTTGCTACTTAAAATATGAGTTTTGTTTGACAGAGATAACTTATAACATATTTAGTATTTTTTTTTTATATAATCTCTTGAAATCAAATGCTGCTTCGTGTACATTTTCATTTCGAGTTCGAGAGCGAAAACTGGTACTCTCATAGCATGTTTGTAGTTGAAACCGGAGATAGAGCCTTTCTTTTATAAGTTACTCGAAGTAGCATTTGAATTTTTGGAGCTTAGGGAAGATTATATTTCTAAAAGCTCGCGTAATCTTTGTCAACCTAACAAAACTTATTTTTAGAGTAGCTTATTTTGTTTTTAAGAATAAGCTTAAGTTCCTTGTAAGCTTGCCCTAGAGTAATTTTGAGGCCTAATATTTTTCGGGTTTTTCTAACTTGTGCCACATGGATGTTAAAAAAGCGTACGACAGCCTAGGTGTCACCCTCTGAATGGCCAACAACCACTGATTGGTCCCCATTATTAGGCCCCACAACCATTTAGAAGGTGACACCCAGGCTGTGAGACCCTCTTTAACATGTGCCCCTAGGGCACAAGTTAGAAAAATCCATATTTTTTATTTATTTATAATCACTTCAAAATTACTCTCTTATGATAAGTGTTCAGTAGTATTAGACGTGACACACAATTTTGGAAATTTGACTGTCAACCAATAATGTATACTTGTTATGGTAGTAATTGCTATAAATAGATGGTAGTTAGGTAGTGAATTGATTGCTTGTGTAATAAGTTTTGAAATGTTGACACTTATTGATTTAAGGTTTTATTATTGAATGATGATTCAGATTGGGCAAGGGACGTATAGCAATGTATATAAGGCTAGGGATTTGATAACAGGTAAAATAGTTGCGTTGAAGAAGGTTAGGTTTGATAATTTAGAGCCCGAGAGTGTGAAGTTTATGGCTAGAGAGATACTTATATTGAAGAAGTTGGATCATCCTAATATTATAAAGCTTGAAGGATTGGTTACGTCGAGAATGTCGTCGAGTCTTTACCTTGTGTTTGAGTATATGGAACACGATCTTTCGGGGCTTGCTGCTGTTCAAGGTTCTAAGTTCACTGAGGCTCAGGTAATTTTCGAGATTTGGGTTGTTTATTGTTTTGTATCAATGTATGTACGGTATTGTGTTGTGATTGGTTTAGAAGTAAACATTTTTTATGTAGCATATGAAAATCATAAGATAAATTGGATTTTTGTTAGAAAATGTGGAATATTGAGTTGAAGCTGTGGACCTGCGGTAAGATGTCATTGTCATGTGAGGTGTTTGGGATTGCATTTTGAAGATAATTGTCTGATTATTGCATTTTCACGGGTAATTAGTTTCATTTTTTGGGCACAGCGAAAGCGATTCTGATTATCTATAGATTATTGAAGTGTCAAATAATTTGTTTTGGAGTAGCTGCAAAAAAACCGATTCTGATTATATAAGGGCCATTTTACATGCAATTCTTAATATTCAGAATCTGTGAACTCTCAGACAACGGATTATCTAGTTATCACAACTTCAAACAAGCCGAAGCTAATATAAAATACTATTTCCTTCAAAGCATTTAGTCTTAGTTGATTGCTTGATTATGATTATTACATCTTAATCACTTTCAACATGCAATGTCAAACACCACCTAGTGTATTACGCTCGCTGTTTGTGGTTTCTGTTGCATAGTTTTTATCTAATTCTTGTTACTAGGATTTCCCATGATTTCTAGAATCGAGTCCATACTGATATTCTTTTGTGGATCTTTTAAAAGGATTTTGACGATCTTTCAATCGTATATTGCGTAATTGCTGACCATGGAAAGTCATGTACTGCAACATATCTAAAGGGTATTGTTAAGAGTCTCTTTTTTGCTTTTCGTCTTCTTTCTTTAATAGTTCTCATTTGTGCAGATTAAATGCTTCATGAAACAATTACTTTCCGGGCTTGAACATTGTCATAAGAACGGTGTGCTACACAGAGATATCAAGGGATCTAATTTGTTAATCGACAATGATGGGATTCTTAAGATAGCAGATTTTGGATTGGCTTCTTTTTACGACCCACGGCAGAAGCAACCAATGACTAGCCGTGTTGTTACCCTCTGGTATCGTCCTCCAGAGCTTCTTCTCGGGGCCACTTATTATGGTACAGGTGTTGACCTTTGGAGCGCTGGCTGCATTTTGGCTGAGCTTCTTGCTGGCAAACCAATAATGCCAGGACGAACAGAGGTAGAATTGTAGAAACCTTTTTGTTTTATTGGATTTAAGCATCATATTTCCAGACACAGTGCACACGATATTAATCTTTTGATTACTTTTCCACTTTAGGTCGAACAATTACATAAGATATTTAAATTATGTGGTTCACCATCAGAGGATTATTGGAAAAGGTCCCGATTACCGAATGCCACGTTATTTAAGCCACAACAGCCATATAAGCGTTGTACATTAGAAACATTTAAAGATTTTCCACCTTCTTCTCTTCCTTTATTAGAGTGTCTTCTTTCAATTGATCCTGATGATCGCGGCTCCGCTACTGCAGCCCTGAACAGCGAAGTAAGTTTGGTGTTATTTGCAATAATTTTAATTTCAGTTCTTACAGATTTTTAATAAAGTTCTGAATTGGCCTATTCTTTTGTATACAGTTCTTCAATACCGAACCTTATGCTTGTGAGCCATCAGAATTACCAAAATATCCTCCCAGTAAAGAACTAGATGTCAAATTGCGGGATGAAGAAGCCAGAAGGTTATTATGTTAATTTGTCTTTCTTCTTTTTTACCCGGGTCTCATTTTTTTACACATTTGTTAATGCATAATGCATTGTTGTTTCTGTAAAGGCAAAGAGGATTGAGTGGGAAATCTCAAGCTGTTGATGGAAACAAAAAAGTAAGAACCCGTGATCGCACTGGCCGAGCCGTTCCAGCTCCGGAGGCGAATGCAGAAATCCAGTCCAACTTAGATGTATGTCTGATCTCTTTATTTCTGCCCTCTTTATTTGTTTATTTATTTATTTTTATTTATTGATTTTCATATTCAGAGATGGAGAGTGGTAAATCAATCAAATGCCAAAAGCAAAAGCGAAAAATTTCCGCCTCCCCACCGGGATGCGAACGTCGGACATCCTCTCGACCCATCACAAAATGGTGGTCCAGTTTCTTTCAGCACAGGTGACGACAATTCATTCGGCTCATCAATTTTTGACACAAAATCTTCAAGATCAGTTACCGAAACCAGCACAGCTGGCGAGCCGTCAAGGAGAAAGCATAGAAAGGAACGGTCACAAACGATATCGTCTAGTAAGTTCATCCGTGCCTTCCTTCCGACCACTCTTAGTCTAAATATGGATCTAAGATTCAGAAGTAAAAACACAGGTCTTCGCAACCGAAGGTAGATAAATCATAAATTGGAGTTTAAGTTGATCTTTTTGCATTAGATATTTTGACATTCATTTCCTTTTTCATAGTTTCTTAAATGCAATTCGATTCGTTACGTGGGGTTTTCTTTCAAGCCCAAAAATGTATAATTTACGCACCCGATATTTTTGTTTTGTACAGTCCGGTTGGATGTCTTATGCCAAAAGATCTATCTGTTATTCCACTTTTTTATAATTTTTTTACCTTCAGAGTAGAACATTATTCCCAATAACTTTGCAAAGCAAATTCTGAATTGAAAAGAATGTGTGGGAATCATATTTAATTGAATGGTCCTGTTTTCAATTATTACACATGATACTTGATGCAAGAATAGTGTATATTGCAGTATGCCAGTATATGAATGTAAAAGTATCCATAAATTTGATATTCTGTGGTAGTTATTCACTTAGTCATATGTATTCAAGTTTGTCATACAAGAATTGGACCTACATTTGTCTGTTTGTTACATAGGATACTAGGGTCTTTTTTGTTCCTTATAAGTTATAACATTTGAGCAAATTCCAAAATTTTCTCTGACTTGCACTTTTTTTGGATTGTTGTTATGTTTTGAATAATCGATGTAGTTTCAGATTAATGCGTGTGTAGAAACGCAAGACAAAAGAAACTTGTCTTTGTTAATGAATCAAATATGTGGCGTTTGTTAAGCTAACATTCCTTTTCAATAACAATGCAACACTTTTTACCAAGAGTTTGTCATCACACAAAGCGAAAGCGCGAGTCATAATGTGACTTGACAGACATTTTGGCAATTTGTAACTTGCAAGGCAGAAAGAACAAGTGGCATAGATGGTTCGTTACTGAAACTCATATGTTTGGTTCGTTACTGAAAAACTATGTTGCGCGCAACATGACTAACGTTATGATTATCGCAATGTAATGGTTTTGGATGACGAATATTAAGACTTCTATCTGCAAGCATCTTGCATAACCAAACAATCTCTCGCTAATAGTCACAACCATGACATGATACTTACGAACAATATCGTGTTTCTTGCTCTTCTAAGGGATAAGTGAATCACAGGGGGAAAAACCAACCTGATTTTTGACTTACGAACAATAGAATCACGGGTAATTTGGAATCCCAATAAGAATGCAAGATTAAAGATGTGTGAAACAATAGTCTCAAATTGAGTGCTTCAAAAATACTTGTTCGGAAATAAGTAGCTAGCATTCTTATTTTTTCTAAATGCTTCATATCAAAATGTCACTTTTAGTAGCATTTAGCGTTCAACTTACTATTATGATTATATGGTTATGTTACCAAACGCTTTATCAAAATAAACAGCTACTGCTTTCTGCTACTACTGCTTACTGCTACAGTTTTTGCTACCACTATCTTTGCCAAACATACTTTAGAACACGTCCTAATGAAGTTTGGTATGGGAAACAATAAACTCGCTAACAATATTATGAACAATACAAGTAATATCGAAAGAAAAATGTTTTGTTTGCCTTTAATCTAGACCTAAGACATGATTGGTGCATCTAAAAAAGAAAATTGATGAGGGATATAAGAAAATGAATATATCATATATTTTTATCTATTACTCCCTTCGTCTTAAAGTTATTGTCAAGAGACAAAATCACACAATTTAGTAAAAGTGAGACCATTATAATTTTCAACTACTCAAATAGAATATTCGGCTATTAAATTTTATTTTTCATACTTAAAATGAAAAATAGATAACTATTTTCAAACCGTTGAGCCTAAAATAATGTGGGCTTTTGAGCCCAAGATAAAAAGAGGGTAAAATTGGGCTATCGTTTTAGTCAAGGCATTGTTGTTACCAACACCGTTTCATTCAGTCAGTCATAGGGTTTTAGGGTTTTCCATACTTTTGGTCGCTATTCTGTATCAGTCACCTGTCTTCAAACATAAAAAAAATGGATCCTTCAGCTTTAAACAACCCACAATTTCAGCAACTCATCAATGTAAGCTATACTCACTTTAAACATATATGTTTTCCTATTTGTCTATTTACATGTATCTATTTTTTCAATACTGTTTTGTAGATTAGTATCAGTATACCCTTTAGTTTAATTAGTTTGTGCTTAGGTAAAACCTTAGTTTGTTGCAAGTTAAGGTTTGAAGTGTTTTAGGGATTTTAAGCATTGAAATTGAGGTTAATAGAAATTTAGTCAATATTTCATCTACTAACTGATCAACTAAGCAAGTACTAGAATGACAGTGCCTCGGACCGGGTGCATTTTGGAAAATTTATGATTTTATACGAAAATTAGCAGTGCCAATTAAATTTCCATTGGGTCCTGTGACACGTTGCGACCCCCCCTAGTTCTGCTACTGTTTGTGATGTTGTGTTAGTAGTTCGCTATTCATATGTGGTTGATGAGTTGATTGAGGTTATACTAGTATTAAGGTTTTTGAGTTGTGACAGTTTGTGTCGGATTTGATGGTAACTTTTCAAGCGTTAGTTTGTCAGAGTTGGGGCGGAAGATATTTGATCTTTGGAACATGATCAGTTTTTTGTTTTTATATAGTTTAACAAACTGTCAAAGTGTATACATGGTTAGCTTCACATCTTATATTTAGAGATGACGCAATAATGGTATAATATACACTTCAGTTGACTATGGACTTGGTAATCAGATATTTATAGTTTTGTTCACCGTAAAGATTTTGTGCCTAGTGATGTAGGATCTGTTATGATATTGATAACTGAGTGGTATTTGGGATGCGGAATTCATTGACTAGTTTGATTGAGTTGGGAGGAGTATCTTCCCAGTGTTTCCAACTTTCCATGGTTATGAGGGGTTGTGGACCTAGTTGCTGGTGTAGGAATCATGTTGTCTTGTTTATAGTGTAACGGTACTATATTGTTAATGGCATAAGTACATCCTTGACTAAATGCACAATATTAACTAGGTTTAGTATATCTGTAAGTCGTTTATAGGGTTAAGTTGATGTTTAACAATATTTCAGATAGAAAGAACAATAAATAGAACCAACAAGTTAACTAGTAGTATAATCATTTATAGACAAGATAATCGAACCTTTCAAATCGGATTGCATATTCAGCACCTTATTTTGCAGTACAGTAAAACCTCTATAAATTAATGGTGTTGGGATCGGGATATTTTATCAATTTAGCGAGATATTATTATATCGATAAATTAATAATTTATTAATTTAAAGAGGTTTTAGGTATAATCTTTAAATTTCCAAATCCAATATACTAGTTACAATGTATATTAGTTAGAGATGAAAAATAAATTAAAAAAAATAAGTTCTGATTAACATTTTATGAATTCACATTCACAAGTTAATTGAATTTGTCAAGTTCATTGTAAATAATTAAAAAGTTAGTTTCGTTAGGACAAGTTCCAATGACGTATGACCTTAATTGAATTATATGAATTCTTACAAGTTCCAATTACTTATGACCTTTATATCTATATGGAATTTTCTAGTAATTATTAATTTATAGTTTCGTTGGGACCAATATATATACACTAAGTTGGGACTGGATAAATTATTAATTTTATCAAGGTTATTAATTTATCGAGTATTAATTTATAGAGGTTTTACTGTATCATGCTTTGCCGTTTTTTATGTGCAAATCTGTGTTGAATGGCAATTGAACATTTTGCTTTATATCGAACTTTAAATTATGGTCTTATTCATTCGATTGTGACAATGATTTCATGCAGCAAGAAAAAGAAAAAGCAATGGCCCATGAGATGATAGCAAAGTTGACTAGCGCGTGCTGGGATAAGTGTATCACTGGTACTCCAGGAAGCAAGTTCAGTTCCGGTGAATCAAGCTGCCTCTCACACTGCGCCATGCGTTACATGGACATGAGCATCATGATAGCCAAACGTTTGAACGGCATGCAGCAGTAGGAAGACCAAGTCATCAGATACTTTCAAATGTGTTTCATAATTCGCACATGATATAATGTTGCCTAATTGATTCCAATCAGTTAAAAAATTGTCATGTATTTCCTGCACTATAAGGTGTTTATGATTTTGTTTTACTTTTCTTGGATGAGAAAAAAAGACCATTTATAGATAATATTTTTGCTGTTTTAAACTGGTTCCAATTGATCCTTTTCGTTATACAGTCGATAATTCTATAATATTATGATGAAACAAATCCACACATTATAACATAATCTATACACAACTGAAACAACAATGAACCCTTTTTGGCACAACACGACACGAGGGTCAAACTATACCACTGCATTTGGGTCTTTCTTTGCTTATCATTGCTTATTTTGATTTGTCAATTGAGCACTCTGTTGTCACCCATAAGAAGCGATATCATTCGCTAACTCCCAGCTTCCACTTCTTCGTCCCCAGTCGGACCCGTGAGGGTGTGTGCGCATATCACCTCCGCCCTGGAGCACCAGACAAGACCTCCAATTCTCTTTGCACAATTGCCCTAAATCGTTCTTGGAAGGAGGAATGCTGCGCCAAAAGACCTCCTTGAAGTTTTCAATAACTCCTGTGTAATATGGATTTTCAATCCTAACATACAGGAAGATTTCATATGTAGACGGCAAGATAACAAAATGTTAAATTTAGGTTCATTTAGTTTAGCAAGTATCGAATGGATTAGCGATTGATCTGGTTTGTGCTGACAAGGTAAAGATGACGGTAAGACCATCAACAAATCAGACACATAGGAATGCACAAATGTTAAACATAATCGAGGCAGGGTTTTGATTAATGCCCCTATCCTCACTGTTCTTGATCTTGATCACATAGACCCATCAAAAGGCGAATATATAGATGCAAAGAAGAGTGGCTGAGGAGACGAACATATAGAATCAGTAGTTATGCACTTATACTGCACCTAGAAAAATATGATAACACGTAAAAGTTTTTCTGGATGGCTCTTAAAAGAATTTTAAATAATTTTCGTGTAAAAAAGAAAAAAACACAGAAGGAAGTGTGCTACCAAGCCAATACACTGGCCAAACCATTACGCATGGGCAGTGAATAAGTGATGCTCAAATCATATCGTTCAACACAGTTATCACATATTAAACGGTGAGAACAGCGTGGAGGTCTATATACCATACACGTATCACAATATTTGACCTTCACAGTCATCCCATTGACAACTACTACTTTGAAGCCAGGTAAACGTAATTGAGGAGTTTGGGTAGACCTGACTTCTATGCTTTGATCCATAATTTCTGGCTCGGGAAGGTGTGTACTGCGAGGAATTATTCTTGGGTCCCTTCCAGAGGTCACTAGAAGCAGGGTTACCACCTATCAACCAATGTACATTCACTGATTCAGTTTTAGACTATCAAGTGCAATAGCTATTGCAACATATTACATATATGTCAAGTTTGCTGATGATATAAAACAGCAAAGCAACATAAATAAGGTCACAAATCTAGCAGAACTATGAGCTATCAGAAGTCAACTGCATAACTAAGACAAAACAAGGCATACCACTTTTGTCATGCAAAAAGGAAATTCTCCCCATTCGAAGGTCAAACCTATAGTATTTCAGATAATCAAAAAGAGTATATGAACGATTATATTTTCTTAAAAAGTATGACAGCAAGTAATGTCAAAGGAGGGGTAATTATCTTCATGCTAACATACGGGTAATTATCTTCATGCTAACATACGGGATACATGTAAGAAGTAAATGGGATTCAGTTTATAATCATGCCAAGTCAAAGAGACGATCAATATTGGACGGAGGAGAATAGAAGAGGGTTCTGATTTACCAGTCAAGGTGAATAGCAAAGGATATACGGCTGCACAAAAATGACAGACATATGGCTACTTGTTCTTCCTAAGAGACTCCTACAGACCAAGTTCAGAACAATGTCCCTCTGATCCATTGTTCTTCGTTGAGGTGCCGGGAACCGAGTGCAACTCATTATTCTGAAAATCTTCCCAAACAATTTACTATTCATTTCATCTCTATACAATTTTTCACCTTCAACTTTAGAATTTTACCTACTGTGTTTAAACTTGCATAAGTTTTCGTTTGCCTTTAAACTTAGACAAAGTAAAACTTTTCACACGATACTAATATAACCTCGCCACAACGCGCTGTCAGTAAAACCTTGTTACTTTCATTTCACATATCCATATTCAGGAGGGGACTTCTATTAAGCAGCCTTCCTAATGAACATTGAGGTCGATTTTATGGCATCACAACACGGAAATCGTATCGTATGATGCTTATGAGTTATTTACCATTGATATCAATTGTTAGAATTAGATGAAGTTTGCGTTAATCTTGAATGTAGCAACAAGTAAAATTCTCACAGATGAGCCAAAATCAAAACAGAAAGTTATACATAAAGGAGCAAAAAACACAAAACTATGTACACTATAATATCTATAATTCTAAAATCTCATGAAACAAATACCACACATATTTTAATTCTATACACAACTCAAACAACAATGAACCCTTTTTAGCACAAAAAGAGGGTCAGATAAACCAACTTGAAATATTACCACTGCTTTGAGTCTAACTTGACTTCTCATTGCTTATGTTGACTTGTCAATTGTGCACCTCTGCTGCCACCCAAACTGGCACTACTTCCACCAACAGTCCGGTTCGAGTCTCCAAGAGCCGATGCAACTGAAGCAATGTCACTCGGTAACTCCCAGCTTCCGCTTCTCCGTCCCCAGCTGGACCGGCGTGGGTGACTGCGCATATCATTACGACCGTCAGCATGGGATGTTTGATCATATTGATCACTTCTGCCCGACGCGTTATTCCCAGCAGGCTTCCTGTTGCCCATTTCAATGTCACTTGGAGTTTTCTCTATATCTGAATTTGCAAAACTACCCCCTAGAGCTCGAGGTAAGACCTCTGGTTCTCTTTGCACAATTGCCCTAAAATTGTTCTTGGAAGGAGGAATGCTACGCCAAAAGACCTCCTTGAAGTTTTCAATAACTCCTACGTTATATGGATTTTCTGTCCGATCATATCTGTACCGGAAGTTTTCATATGTAGACTGCAAGATAACAAAATGTTAAGAGATAAGTTCACGTAGTTTTGTTGCAAGTTTATAAAGGTTTAGTGATTCACCTGGTTTGTGCTGATGAGGTAAAGATGGAAGACGGTAAGACCACCAACAAACCAGACACATATGAAAGTATATATTATCAGCACAATGGAAGCAGGGGTTTTGATTAATGCTCTCCATACCGAGATATCCTCACTGTCCTTGATCTTTATGACATAGACCCAACAAAACGCGAAGACATATATGCAAAGTAGAGTTGCGGAGGATACAAACATGAAAAAGAATCTGTAGTTACGCTGCACCCAGAAAAGTAACAATATTATGTAAATCTCATGAAATGATATATTTTTCGTGGAGATAAGAAATTGAGAAGAAACTTAAGGACTTGTCTTACCAATCCAATACACTGGCCAACCCATGGGCAGTGATGATCAAATCGTTCAACGCAGTTATCGCATATTGAACAATGAGAACAACGTGGAGGTCTATATAGCATACAAGTATCACAATATTTGACCTTCACAGTCATCCCATTGACCATTACTTCTTTAAAGCGAGGTAAGCGTAACTGAGGAGTTTGGCTAGACCCGATTTCTATGCTTTGATCCATAATTTCTGGCTCTGGAGGGTGTAAATTGCGAGGAATTATCCCTGGGTCCCTTGCGGAGGTAACTATAAGCAGGATAACAACCTGGTCCAATAATGTACTTTCAATAATTCAGTTAAAGGTTACCAAGTAAATTAGCTCTTACAACATACAGTAAATGTCAAGCTTGCTGATGACATAAGACAGCAAAGCAACTAAACTAAACATTGTATCTTTATGTAGCAGAAAACGAACCACCCAAGATGTCTCAACAAATATGTCCTTTAATTTCTGGGATGTCCTCACAAGTGGCCTCATTACAAATAGTATAGTTTTACAAATCATATTTTCTTCTTTTGTTCGGAACACTCATTGTGTAGTGGGCTATACATGTTCTTGAACAATATTTGGGGCAATGATTTACAAGTTTGCAAATGGAAAACATGTAAGAAGTGGATGAGATTTTTCTATAGGCAAGTCAAGTCAAAGAGAGACGATCAATATGGGATAACAGAGAATATACAAGGTCCTCATTCACAAGTGAGGTGGTAAGGTATGTACGGGTGAATGCAAGCTACATACATATGGCCACTTTTCCTTCCTACGAGAATCCTAGAGACCAAGTTCCAAACACTGTCCCTCTGATCCATTGACATGGTAGTCTTCTTGGTCCTCACCAGGATTGTTCTCTGCTGTAATGCAGGGAACTGTGTACAACTATCTATTGTGAAAATTTCTTTGTCAATATCACATATCCACGTTCTGTAAAGCGTCCTTCCTAATTAATATTGAGGTCCCGTTCTAGGTCATCATTGGTCATAAGAACACACTTTTCTAGGTCGTAATTGGCGAGATGCAGGCTATAGAGCCAATTTACTGCCTTGCTTTGGCCATTTTTTTTGTGTGCAATATATACTCCACAAGGATGTTAGGAAAAGAAGAGGTTAAAGCAGACTATCATGAGCGAAATAGTGAAATGAGACTTAAGTGGATACTGTACACTAAATGCATTGGCTTTAGATAAGTGTGGAAGAAAGGACGCTTTGTGGAGCTATAACCAATCAAGCTCCTTATGTTCTTAACTGCGTTTCACACCTTTATAAATGCTCAAAGTGTTAGCATCTTAACATTTAAGTGTTCCAAGTTCCAACCGCAAGTTTAGTCCTACCCCATTCTATCTAACATCTAAAACATACTTAAACAGATATTTATTTCAACACATCCATGTTAAACAAACAGGATGACAAAAACATAAACATGTAAAAAGACTTACATATATTGTGAATACAATTACTGCGGCCATAACCAATACACCAAGATGATGATCAAACTCATCAAGCAACTTCCTAGCAACAAATACGCAAAAAGCCACTACCGGAGCAGTTATTAAGAATATTGATAGGAAGACTGATCGCACATCTGGTCCAAATACAAATCTTCCCCCAAGGAAAAATATCTGAAGATTAAAAAAGTAATTGAGAAAATCATATAAAAAATTGAACACGAAGCTGCATTTAAATAAAAACTCTGAACACCGAAGTGCCAACAGGTAATGACTAATCATTTAAACTTTTATCTACGCACCAGCAAAATATTACATCTAAACTAAGTATGTATGCTATCTAAGGGGCTGTTTGTTTAAGCTTATATGTGGCTTATGAGCTTATTTGTTTTTCTGCTTATATTTCATAAGCCCAAATTTTCTGGTTTATTTTGAAAGTTGTGGGCTTATAAAAGTTTATTATGATATGATAAACTTAGGGTGTGTTTGTTTTTAAAAAAAAAATCTTACTAGCCCTCTTACTCTTACCAGTAAGAGGAGGGCAGACGTTTTGCTTGTTTGTTTTTGTCTTTTGAGTCAGACCCAGTTAGACATATAACATCTTACTCACTAAGAGGTGGGAAACTTGTCTTACTGCCTCTTATTCGATAAGAGATTGAACACTTGTGTTAATATAATATATTTGATGGTTTATTAACTATGTTATATTTATGATAAAGAGTCTTGTTTCATGTTTACATAAGTTACTTATTATCACATTGCGTTGGTTTAATAAATAAATTGCAGAAACGAGCACTTAAAATCATTCGGACATCAATTATACAAAAACAAACAACATTATTTTGTTCAGATTTAGACTTTCTAGCCACCTCTTACTGGTAAGATGTGGTAGTCAGATTCAGACCTAAAACATCTTAATGAAACAAACACACCCTTATATAAGTGATTAAGCCCATAAGTCTCAAAATAAACCAGAAAATTTGGGCTTATGAAATATACGCCGAAATAAAATAAGCTCGTAAGCGCACATATAAACTTAAACAGACACGCCCTAAAGCATTTTGATCATGTCCACTGGGCATTCTTATTCTAAGTGCTCACGTGCTTAAAAATAAGCATTACACATACGCAGAGTTTAGCTTATTTTCTTATCATACTTCAAAACAAGCGGATAAAATAAGCAAATCGTGAAAAACCTCTTATAATATGTTGACCATGTCCATTTACTATTTTACTTATTGATGCATAACAAGCAAATATATATCGTTATCCTTGCTATAAGTAATGAAACAATACGAGTAACCTTAAGTTATTAAAGTGAATCTAATAAATTAATAAGCTAAGCTAAAAAGCCTAATGAGAGGCACAGATAATAATATGACCAAAAAAAAAAAGTCAAAATAAGCAAGCGGGTATCTAATAATCCGATCACAAAAGTTAAACGATCTAAAAAAGTTGAGCTAGTAATGAAAAAAAAGACACATACGTTGCTGCCTTTCCAAATCTGGTAAGTACGGATGACCTCCGACGACCTGGAGGTTACGTCATCGGAGTTTTTAGGTGGCTCAACTCCATACATCTCTCTCTCTCTCTCTCTCTCTAAAATGGTCAAAGATGAGGGGAGAGACAGCAGATAGAGAAAGAAAGTGTTTTGTTTAGTTAAGTTTAGCTAGAGGGTTTGACTTTTTGTGAATAGATTGTTTTGTTTGGTGAGTTTCCAGTAAGTATATTTTTTTTGTGCAGACTATTCAAAACACTTGCCCAACTTTCTCAACGTGGCGCTTATTTTATCATCATCGTCATTTAAATATATACCACTACTGTTTCAGAATAATCGGCTAGCGTCGCGGAGCCATTCTTTCGACCTTGCGTGACGTTCTTAATCTGATAAAGATCAATCATCCGTCTCGCGTCTACTTTATACTTATCTGGAGAGCAACCCTTACTCCCTATCAATATAGTGCCATATTGAGTGTTGTACTCGTGATATGTACTGCGCCTGTACCGTTAAGGTACTCCAACAAGACCAACCTGATAAATCAGGATTTCACACATTAAGCAACGCTTCTAAATAGAACCTAACCTTTCAGAATTTGGCTGGTGACACTAAGTTGTAGGGCTGAGCATCAAAGGTCCAAAACCGAATCGGACCGACAAAACCGACAAAAACCGAGCCGACCCGACAGTCCGTCGGTTCGGTTTCGGTTTCGGGTCGGTTCGGCCCAAAACCGACAAAAACATACCTAAATACACCTAAACCGAACCGACGGCCCGTCGGTTCGGTTTCGATTTAGGTTTTTCATGAATTTAGGTTTTCGGTTTTGTCGGTTCGGGTCAGGTCGGGTCGGTTTTGGACCGATGCTCAGCCCTACCAAGTTGTAGTTTATTTATTAATGAAGCTCGAGCTTTATATGCAAAGTCCGATTAAGCTCGCAAGCCTAAACAACGTAAAGGTAATTAAATAATAATCATATATATGGTATGTTTGGCAAAAATAGATTCTGTTGGTGCTCTGTTGCTGAAAAAGATTATAAAAAGAGATTATTTTTATAAGTTATATGAAATAACATTTTATTTTAAAAGATTATGGAACATTATTCTTTTAATAATCTTTTATAAGTTTTGTCTGTCAAAAAAATATTATTTTTCAGTTAGTTTATTTTTCAAAAAAATAACATAATCTCTTTCTATAATCTCATGTGCCAAACGTAAACCTTATGCATTTGTATTATAGGCGAGCCAATTAACAAAATTGATAACAAACTTATCACCGAGCTCAAATTAAACATAATACGATACGAGCCAAAATTGATTTTTCATTGACGCATTGTAAAAACAAGACTCAAACTGAGCCGAGCTCGAGCATGACTCGACCGGTTTCCACCCAAAAAAAGTGTTTGAAGAACCTTGCGTTCTTTACCATTCAAACTAGTACAATACCCGTGCGTTGCCCGGGTATAACGATTCAATAAAAAATAAATAAATAAAATCAACACTATTGGAAACGAAGTATCTCAAAGTGCAAAATCATTCTTAATTATTGATAAAGTATGAAATTAAAACATACCAAAGTACTAAAAAAAAGTTTGAAATGACACCAATCACGTAGACAGTGATTAAATTGAAATGCAAACAATTCATGATAAAAAATAGCTAACGATGAATTTGAAAGACCATGAACGATTACACAAATGTTCATATTTCAACTTCTTTCATATCATCTTTCTTCATAGAATCTTCCTTCGTATCTCCTTCACTCATATCAACATCTTGCACAACTTCTGTCATATCACCCACTTTCATATCAACCTTCATATCACCTTCTGTCATATCAGCTTCTTTAAAATCTTCATTACTAACATAAACCGAATCATTATGTACATGAGAGATCTCAGATATAGTATTTGTATCAGTGTCATTTAACTTGTCCTCATTTGTCATTGTAGAATGAGCAACAGAGCCCTCAGATGTATCTATTATAGTTGTATCCATTTCACATTCGAGAACACTTTTAGATCCATTTGCAGAAGGTTCCACATTAGCATCACGAGCCTCATTTACTCTTGAAAGAGGAACCTCAGTTGCAGTTTTGGGAATTACAGGAGTAGTTGATTCACAAGCTTTACCCCATTGAATTTCATCCATAATCTTTTCATCTTCATCGGTTTTATTTAAGTTCACCGAGTCCACTTTTGAAGGTAATGTAATTCCATAATTTTTCTTCAATACGTCTACACTATCACCATAGTACTTAATAGCAGTATACCTACGAACAAATGTAGGTGCCAAATTATACTTATCAATCTTGATACGGAGAACGACACATCGACCAATGAGTTTGTCAACAAAGAAGTCATCTAACCAATAGGGGACACCAGCACCCTAGATAAAAGAATGGCATGTGTTTAGTAATAATAAAATGTAAGTATAGTAAATTCGATGAGAAAAAGTAGTGATTAACCAACCTCTGTTATACTCTTAGTAAGCAACTCTTCCACGGTATATCCTAGTAGTTGATTGGCAATGTTATTGAAAAGTACGCAATTGATTTCCTCATGGTCTTGTGTACCTATGGTTATCACTAACTTGTACCTATAAATAAGAAGAACATGAATAAGAAGTACATAAACCACATTGTTCATCGTAATATAAATAACTTACGTTTGACGTGGATTTGTAACATTTTTTTTACATTCTTTACAGTAATACTGAACATCAGCCCACTCGACTTTGTGATAGCACGTGGGACATTGTATGAATTTCCAGTCGTTAAGCAAGTCAATTCCGACGACCATTGAGCTGATAATGAACTCTGTTCCCTGTTAACATGCAACCGAGAATACTAACACGTTAACATAAAAGAATACATCTTGTAGGAGACATCAGGATTATATATCATTAAAAATACCACATTAACGCCATTAGCTAGACACTCATAAAAAGCTGGGATAGTTGTTATCTTGATCTCCTCAGTTGTAAGAACATTGGATTTAGGAACATTGGATGGAAAGTCAATGGGCTGAATTGGCCTATTAAATCACAACAAAACACTAAGAATAATAAGTAGCCGTTATAATTGAACACAAGTATCCGAAGTACATCAATAAACATTGAGATAATATATATACCTTTGGTTATATGCATAACAATTAGCTATCGGAAGGTTCAAGTAAAAATGTGTTGCAACTGTCGTAGTCATTTGCAGCCCACCTAAACAAAGCCATTCTCTATTAGATAAACAATACTTGAATTATAAATTAAAGTGTGTGCATAACTTATGTAACACTTTATACTAATCACGGTATGAAAATTGTTGAAGAATTACCACTGTAATATGTACTACTAAATAGACATTACTACTATAATATATGTTAGTGCTTGTCAAATTTATCATTATTCCTCATTTTGATTAACATATGACTATGCCAATTGTGATGTTTGCAAGTCTCGTTGAAAGAAAAAGAGAGTAGAAAATAGCATGTACATCTTACTTATAATAAGTGTTGGAGGATGCAGAAATAATTATACGGTACACAAGCCAATTCCAAACATCATTTATACGCATTTTATCTGACTTTATTTTTGCCATTTACTTTTTGACTATTTTTCATTCCAAACACTATTAACATGTAGTTGCCTAATTATTAGAATCCGAAACAGAAAAAAGCACATATGTTTCGCAAACACTACTTATAGCCCATTCTATTATAGTTGACAATATTATTCTAGCTAATATGAATATGTAATAAATTTCAGAAAGTAGACCCAAACACCCCTTTTAGCAGTTAGTGTGTCAAATAACACCCCGACTTATGGAATAGACTAACGAAGCTAAATAGGGTAAACATTAGGAAGTGAACTAAGAAAACCTAGTTTTGACTTAAGTTGTTGTACAACATTATGATAAACTACCTAAATGCACTATTATGAAAACAATTTTATCGTCTATTCGAAGAGACAAAACTACCAATTTTGCGCAGAAAATTCAGCAAAAAAACTAAGTGCAAGGATTACTTTAAGGGATGTTTGGACAAATTCGTTTTAATGGGCTGTTTGGACACGAAAAGGGGTAAGGGACTGTTTGGATAAATTTGGTTTTAGGGCCTGTTTAGACACATACTGGTTAAAGGGGCTGTTTGGAATGCAACAGTTTCATGAGTTCTTTGTGTTAGCAGATCATTACTTTGTATTGGCTTATGTTTGTAGCAGGGACGGATCCACTTAGAAAGTGCGGGGGGCAAGAGCCCCCCATGGCTAGCCGAAAAAGTTGATATTTTAGTGTAATTTTTATTTAATTTTGACCTTTTTTCAAAAGTGACCCCCACCAAAAACTCAAATTGCCCCCCACTCACATATTAAAAGCCAACATTTAACTCTTTAAAGCCTTATAAATCCTTCATGTCTAAGTAAAAATACTCGATTTAACATTACGTTTCTAGTTTTTTCTTTCGTTTCGTAAAAAAAAAATTTTTTGCCCCCCACATCCTATTTTTCTGGGCCCGTCACTGGTTTGTAGTATGGGCTTAGGCTATTGGCATGTTATTTACATTCTCTCATTGTATACAACATAGTATTTGCTCCTTCCTCCCATAATACGTATTATGGGAGGAAGGAGCAAATACTATATGCATTGAATAAAACATAGTATTTGCTCCTTCCTCCCATAATACAATATAGTATTATGCATTGGAATTAAACAGTTAATGAAAATGGGTCACTTTTATCAAAATGGGTCAAAAGAGTTGAAGTAGTATATGAAGTGAATAAAAATTTATGACAAACCATAGAACCTTAATTTCCAAACAGCCCATAAAGAACCTTAAAACATCCCGTTTATAATACATATAATCGGTTAAATGGTTAAAGTAATACATACCTCCATAACGACGAACCCTGCAAGATGTCAATATAACGATAATATTTGTATCCTTTTGAGAACGGATCATGTCATCCGTGTACTTCAAAGCCAACTTCCCCCACAATGAAATTCTTAATTTCAAATCTCTGTATTTTTGTGAAAAATAAAAATTTACTTAAATTAAAAAGAAATGCAGATTTCCATAATATGCATTGGAATGATAACGATACCTAGTATCACTGACAACAATTTTACGAATTTGGGGATGAGCACTTTTGCTTCCTCCATCATTTTCTCCAAGAGGACCCCATTCACGAAGAACTCTGATGACATCTATCAGCAGTAAAATACAATATGATACAATGTGGTTAATTAGTAAAAACATGTAACTAAAAACTATACATGATAATAGAATGACCACCTCTCAGATACGTATCATTTCCGGCACGGGAACCAAGCATGTTAAATGGGACAAATTCAAACACAAATCTATCAAAAAGCTCTAACGGAATAGATGAATGTCGTACTGATGTCACACTACAAAACTCAACAAATATCTTGCGATCTAAAGGCCTATACATCATATTATACTCGCGCACCAGGAACCTATGTATAGTATGAACTCGACCCTCCACGATCAAGTTTTTATACTTGTTCATAAGCTTTGCGGGGACCCTGACATGGATTGAATTATGCTGTAGTAGAAAAAGATATTGATCAGACGTGTAATGTTGATGAAAAATTTATCATAAAATGTAACTTTACTTACTCGTTCATCCACTATGATGATGTCCAAGGATATAACTTGATTGTTTTTTGGGTTGTAAGTAGTCCATAGTCGTGAAACCATAACATTAATGATCCAATTATCAGTGAGATTTGTACGCAAGTCACTGATATAACTATATCGGTTGCTCATGACTGGTGAACGTTAGCTACAAAACACGAAAACAACAGTGTCAAATACGGTCACAATTTCAAAAAAAAATTTAGACACACATGTAACATACCTATAGGCAAATTATAGTAAACCTCTTTATAAACAACATTTTTTGTCATATTATTATCACATATTCCCCTGTTATCAATATAGAACCGAAGACCAGCACGCGAAGTTACTCGCGATGCGACAACATAAAGTTGACCATGTGTAAAAACTGGTTTCTCAAGATATGCACAAACATGATTAAAGGTTTGACCCTGGATTTTGTTAATTGTCATGCCAAAGCAAACTTTAACAGGAAATTGCCTTCGTCTAAATTGAAAAGGCCATGATTTATCGGTCGGAGTCATATCAATTCGGTTGATCAATACTTTTTCATGTATATGTCTCCCTGTTATTATTTCAGCCTCAGAACCGTACGGGTGATATTAGTTACGATTAACCGTGTCCCATTACACAGACCCCGTCGTAAATTTGTATTACGTAGCAATATGACTGGCACTCCGATCTTCAGTTCAAGTTTATGGTTTGGGATACCGGAGAATCTCAATCCGTTTAGAAACTCAGGAGGGTACATGATTTGCATTTCTTCCAAGTTTCCCGTAGTCGGGTCTATCTCATCGGCTCTAAGCATTTCATGCATCTCACCTGGCATCTTCTCAAGAACATGTGAATTAATGTTATCGACAATATCATTTGTTGGACACAAGATACATCGCTCTTTTAGGTAATCAATATCATTGATTTTGTTTAAAAGATATGGGAATGTATTTTCTACAATAGCACCGATTGGGTCATCATTTACGGGAATTAAAAGATCATCAGGAATCGTAATCCAAGTGGCCTCATCTTCTTGATCAAGTGCAATAGTTGGAAGTCTGCCGTCCCCCATATCCAAAAGCCATTTATTGAAATTCATAATTTGATTCGTATTTGAAGGATCAATTGTCGGATCACGTAGACGCATGTTTGTAGACAGAATAAAAACCTTGCATTGGTCCCATATGGCTGCAGACTTGTTTACAGCAGAAGAAACAATTTCACTTATTCGTGCCTTTGGAATAATAGGAAGAATTTGCCTAAAGTCGCCACCAAGAACAACCACCTTACCACCGAATACTTGATTTCCAGCCTTGTTTTGTCTACAAACATCTCTTAGTGTCCGATCGACAGCTTCAAAAGCATGTCGATGTTGTAAAGGCGCCTCGTCCCAAATAATTAATTCTGAATTTCGGATTAATTCTGCAAGATCTGAAGTGACATCAATTCCACAACATGACTCGTTGTCAAGATCGATGGGGATACGAAATCTTGAATGTGATGTTCGACCACCGGGCAGTAGTAATGAGGCAATGCCCGATGATGCAACTGACAAAACTATTTTACCTTCTGAACGTATTGAAGCTATAATTGTATTCCACAAGTATGTCTTTCCTGTACCTCCGCTACCGTATACAAAAAAATGCCTCCATTTTTCGCGTTGACAGCTTGCATAATGTTATCATACACATCTTTTTGTTGGGGATTCAATCCAGCATACAAATTGGTAAACCGGTCCAATTCCTCACGCGGGTTGTACCTTCTTTCTTCAGCAATTAGCCTATTTGTTCCCATATTCAATAGGTTATGATTGATCTGAGGGAGGTTAGGAAAATCAGTCAATGACCTGTTATTACCATTTAAAACCATCTCAATTTCCATTAAAGTGTAATTTTGAATCTCTTCATTCGTAAACACCACCTGGTCATTCTGCAACAATTGTTGTTGCTTGTAAGGAATATCTTCTGATAGAAAAGGAAGACATTCCCTAAATAGTTGTGCATGATCAGAAACCGTACAAAATAATAATATGGTTACAAAAATATCCCGCAGTTGATCCCCGAATTGCCATTGAGATGCATTTGTTATTGCTTGAACCCACTCAACATCATCCCCTAACAGCCTATATGCCTTACAAGTCTCCCTGTATGTTGGATACTCTATACCATCTACCGTGCAAATTTCTTCCCAACTCCTACAACCACGTACAACATTTAGTAACATACGAAGTTAGTACTTCTCCCCCATTGAAGGAGTGACGTAATATATACGGCCAATGGCCATCCCATTCTTACGTGGCCTCCATTCTTTATCATTATCATGCCATGTAAACATCGTTGGATAATCTAAATAAGTTAGACTTCGTCCTTCGGGATATATTATATTTGATTTCATCCATCATGTAAACTTAGACATTTCAGAGGTAGTTCTATCAACTACACCTTCAGCATCATCGTCCTCTCTAAAGTAAACTCTGTTACAACCTTTTTCATGAAATGGAAGTCTTTCAACGGCAATAGAACGATAATGCATTTCGAAACCATATATTTTCCAGCATGATTCAGACGCTGAAATGTATCGACAATTAAGGTATTCTTCAATTTCGTTTTCACGGTGCACTATAGAAGCATATGATGTTCTTGGTCCTGATGATGGTCTGTTATTTTGGCCTTCTATTACTATAGTTGCACGATCTGGACCTTTGTTTAGATAGGCAAAAAGGTATTTGACCAACGATCCTTGGTTACACAATTCAACATTTATATGGCAATCATATTTAACAGTCAAATCAAGGTTATGCGGAACGACGAAAGTGTTATCAAGCATAATATTTCTTCTACCAACTTTGGCTTTTCTTCCATTGTTTGCCCTCTTATAATGGGGCCAAGGCCAACCGTCATTGCTAATATAAGTTTCCGGACAGTATGCCTTCGGGTATCCTTTTTGACATACACGATCTCTGGACATACATGAGTTTGAAGGGTTGAGCTCTCCACATGGTCCATGCATCATATGACTACGAACCGCCTCAAATCCAATGGGATCATCTACTTCATATGGTAACTCTGCGGATATGACATGATCAATCTGATCGGGAGAAATCTTGTCATGTTCGTGCAAAAATATGAGAGCATGACAATGCGACAATCCACGTTTCTGAAACCCGATGGTGTAAATAACTGCAATTGTACATAGCAAGAGTTGTGAAGAGAGTTTAATAAAACAGTATAATAAGCATATATACTTGACTATTATGGATCAGTATAAGCATATATACTTCAAAAAGAAAATTTTGTCATATAAGCATATATTAAATGGATCAGTATAACCAAAAAAAATAACATAATAGAACTACACCTTGACTAATACATCTATCTTTAAATCACTATTTAGGCTATTAGTCAAAGGTTGTATCAGGTTAAGAATCACCATTTGTACAAATGAATCAATATCATTACCTTTTGTTAACTACAACTTTGTGGTACTTCAATCCTATTTCTCAATCCTAGTTGTAAAAGATATTCTTTAATTTTCAGTTACCTGTCGTAATGGGTCAATTTTGGAATACGCTGTAAAATGACATACTGATTGATATGTCAATTACCTGTGGTAATGGGTCACTTTAGGAATACGCTGTGGTAATGGGTCAGTTTAGGGGTGATTTTGAGTGAAAAATGTAGACATGAGGAAGTATGGAGAGAGTATTAGGCTTTCAGTTTAAAAAAAGCCCCACCTAGCCATTTAATGCTACTGACATAATTGAAGAAGCTGAGCTTTAGATTTAAGAAGCTGATGGGGAAAAGTTGTTCTACTTTATAACCTCCTAACTTCTTAATAAGTATCTGCCCAATGAAAAAAATGTCAAAGAAATTGCTGTTTATATTGAGGCCTTACTTACAATTATAAGTGTCTCTGTTTCTTGGTGACTCAAATCCTTTTAAATTTTACATATCACTACCCTTGAGCACCATTTATTGAAAACTATACTCCAAAAGGTGGTTAAGACCGTGGTATGATACACTTGTCATTCATTCTAGAATATTGCTAAAGAAAAGTACACTGCAAAATATGCTATGGAAGTGTGCATGCTAAGATAATAAACAACGCAACTGGAACATCTTAATGGTTATGTTGCCTAAACTGAATCAATGCAATTTCTAGCGCCTATTATTTTTGTTTAGAATGTCTGTTAGTTATATCCTTGTATGTTTCTATGTTTCCTTGATAAGTTTTCATTCCATGGTGAGATAAAAAAATGCATAAGCAATAATTTCACATAGTAAAGCATGCGTCTGTCATAATGCTACAAACTGTGAGGACATTTAGAATGCATGTCTTAATCACCAATTGGGTGATGGCCTACAGTAGTTTTATTAGTTACTACAAGTATTTATGCTCTTTTTCTGTTATTTTATTATTTCTAATCACTCTTAAATTTATACTATGCAGATACTATTCGCATAACAATGACTATCTTGAAATATGTCGCTGTTACAAGGCAATATATGAGATACCTTCTATCAAAGAACAATCTTGTCATTTTGTTTATGGACTTTTTCTATAATGTTTTTCTATAACATTTATTCACTAAAAACTCAATACCATGACGAATCCAACCTATGGTTGAACCAAATAACAGTAAGAAAAGTCCTAAACAAAAGTATGTAAGAAAGAAATTAGAACATTGTAAACCAACTAAATATTGATCAACCGAATATGTCATTATAATGAGATTGTGTATCTTCGTCATCAATTATTTCATTGTTTTCACAGGTTAATGGACGATTCAACATAATGTAATGTAAAACAAAGAAGAGAAAATGTGTGAAAAATACGCACCAGCTTTAACTAGACCAAAATGATTATGTTTCCTTATATCTTTCATAAGCTCGTCTAGTTTAATCTTAAAAACCTTCGCGATGACGTCTGGTCTATCACAAGTTGGTTGACCTGGTATGGCATCTTCGACATGACATTGAATTTTGGGCCAATTTGGGTTGCACGTCATGGTTAGAAAAAGGTCAGGAGGTCCAGCCCAACGACATATTGCCATTGCGTCCTGATATTGCTGAACCATATGTCTAGGTCCTCCGGTAAATGATGAGGGCAAGATAACTCGTCTGCCAATAGATTCTAAGTCTGTCTCTCCATTAGAAACACGATCATGTAATCCGTTATACAACTCAGATCGAATCGTGTTCTGATTTCTTTTATACCAGTCAAGATCATGGTCAAGAATAGCACTATAAGCATCAACAACATACGTATGAAATAGACGGCCAGCTTTAAGCAATGTCTTTCCTTCGTGAAGCCTGTGGTGCAGACGAAAAGAATAATATTCCTTTAAACTTAAGTATTTCCTCCTCGTTGATGGAGGAACATTAAGAGGTATGTATAATTGGAACCCATCTTCTCCGTGCGGGAATAGCAATGGATATTGCAAAGCCATAAAGCTTGGGTGCAACTCAGATATTCGTTTAACAAAATTTTGACCTCCTTCACTGCCCCTTTCTTCAACGATTACATCTCGAGTATCCGTGGGGTTACCATCTCCCGGTACTAATGCAGCGACTTCAGAAGCGGTTGGTAGGTTGTATTGCCTTGCATTTCTTTGTCGTGTACCAAGTAGACGAAGAGTAACGGGTTGCATTGATGTAGCACTGAATCTTTCCCTTGCCATCCTAAAGGCCTGTACTGATGGGTTGGTTTGGTTAAGCATGGTTATAAGGTCTCGGACCAACATCCGAAGCATTACATCTTCAGGACTTGAGGTTAGCCTTCTGTTTAATGCATAGAAACGGTTTTCAACTTCATTTTTGGTGTCAAATATGTATAATTGGGCAAACCTAGGACGACCATCCTCGTGTGTCGGCAAGAGAGTCCCAATCTTGTGATGGTTGTGACCGTTGAGCTGAAATGTGTAAGGCGCACCACCATTATTTATCTCTTTATTTATCTTTCCTCCTGTGGAAGTGAAGGAAAACATCGAGCATAGAAGCTTTATATGCTTCCTAAAGAGTTTAGAACGTTCACCACCGTTGTAATCCATTAATTCTTGTAATAGTTGTGGAGGATCTTGAAGAAAAGGCAGTTGGACTTTTCCTTCACTACAGCATATCGAGAACTTTGGGACACGTGGAGAACGTGATTTAATTGTTCGCTCCTCATACCACAACATCGCTGTGCAATGCGGGCATTGATGCACAGCGTCGCCACAATCCCAATATTCGAACATCCGACCTAAAAAGACAACAATTTTAAATGTCAAATGAGTAAACATAACTGATTAAATATAACTAAAATCAAAATAATAATTGGATTTAGTGTCTTACGATGTTGTCGTGCGTTCCGATACACGTTCGAAGGCGTTGTGTTGTTGCCAGATACGGCCCTTGTTGAACGACCTGAATGTGCTATTGATGTCACTGATGTGTTATTTAGTCCCGTCACATGAACTGTATTGGCCATATCATCTGGAATTGGATTTTCATTGTTATCAACAAAAGTCCTCGAAGAAATAACGGTCTGTGGGGCACGATGTTGTCGTGCATTTTGACTCGAATGAGTTGCATGGTTGGTGGAAGCAGACCCTCTTAGGTGATGTAAATTTGACATTGAGTTTGCAGGGGTGTTAAAACTTCCAGTAACATGAACTGGATTTCCCACATGAAGCGGGTTGCCATTGCTATCGACAATAGTCCTCGAACTAATAACGGTTTGTGGAGTTGGTCGGGATGATACACGCACATGGTTAGCATCGAAAGTCAAACCTACAATGACAATATTACATAAATGAGACATATCCAAAAGCTAATGTAAGTCACAAAGTTACAAATTCATGGTTACTCACCTGATGTTATAGCTACTTCGTTTGAGCGAGGAGGCAGAGTAACAACATTTTCGACATCATGATTCATATGTTGTCTAACATTGCGAGAAACTGATGGAGAATCCACTCGAGATGGAGGCCTGCCACGACGTCGTGGTTGTGTAACTGTAGTATTAGTGTTAAATCTTGAAGGTTGTGTGCCTAACCGCGGACGCCCTCGACCTCTCCTAACTTGAGGTGTTTGATAAGAATTCAAATTTAATGAAACGGTTTGAGGTGGAGGTAATGTATCCCGACTAATATTTGTAATATCAGTTAATGGTTGCACACTTGGTGTAGAGGAAGGGCTATAACAATTTGATAAACGGTTACTATGTCCATTCATGTTTGCATTTAGATCATAGTTCTCATTTAGTTGCTGCCTCATTTCTACCAGATACAACAATAATAATATATAAAGCGTTTGTAGTTCTATGCGCAAACAAAGTATATATGAACCATAAGTTGTTTATATAATGACAAAATGCTAGTGTTTTATACGATAACGAAATAAAGATTGAAGGGAGGTAAATAACCTGTTAAATGTGATCCAACTTAAGCGATTATAAATTTATATTCAATGGCTGCAAGAAATAGAGTAAGCGATTAAACGACCTATAAATACTTATAACTTAAGTTGTTCTACAACATTATGATAAACTTCCTAAATTCACTATTAGGAAAACAGTTTTTCCCTCTATTCGAAGAGACAAAAATACAAATTTTGCGCAGAAAATTCAGCAAATAAAGTAAGTGCAAGGATTAGCTTAAGGGTTTTTTGGACAGATTCGTTTTAAGGGGTTGTTTGGACACGAAAAGGGTTAAGGGACTGTTTGGATAGATTTGGTTTTAGGGCCTGTTTAGACACATATGGGTTAAAGGGGCTGTTTGGAATGCAACAATTTCATGAGTTCTTTGTGCTAGCAAATCATTACTATGTTATGGCTTATGTTTGTAGTATGGGCTTAGGCTATTGGCATGTTATTTATATTCTCTCGTTGTATACAACATAGTATTTGCTCCTTCCTCCCATAATATAACATAGTATATCCTCCTGTGACAATCCGTCAATTTCCCGGCTATTATTTATATCAGAATATGCGAGTTATTTATTTTCTAATCAGTATAACTCAAAAACGAGAAGTCGTCTCGTGTTTTCCGAAGTCTTGGCACCGCACGCGTACCGATTCCGTATTAGTAACGGCTTAAGTTCGATAATCATTATTCGGAATCTATAGTATCGCCTTATATCATTTTTATAAAAACGATCACGAAAATGTATTTTATACATTATTAATTAAAAACATCGGACCATGGTACCGTGTTTACACTTTAGCTCAATGGGACACGGGTACACAGTATAATAATAACGGCAAACAGTTATAATCAAATTTCAACGTAATAAGAATGTCATATTATTACGTTTAAGAAATCGTTTCCGAAAACATAATTTCTATATTTTTCGAGTACTAGGAAGGTACGTTTACTCGAGGATTCGACAAAACACGGGGTACATTTTATACATTAATTAATAATAAGAACAAAATACACTCTACCCATCCTAATCCTAGCCCACACATTTTCTTTCCTTCTTCTATTTTTTCTGCGTTTTTCCCTAAAACCAGGAGCGAAGAACATTGTCTCCTTTTCCCTTTTCAAATCCTACCATGACCTCTCCTTGATGTTAGCTAAGAATAGCAATCCAAGGTCAAGAAGGGCTAGATTCCTCCTTCCACAATCTCATCTATACAAGGAGAGCAAGTTGTTACAGTTTCATCATCACTTTATCAAAGATTCGAAAATTAGGGTTCCAAGTAGTAAAGGGGTTTTCAAAATTAGTTTGGGGGTTTTGCAATTGGAGGCATATGAAGGCTTTCTCAAGTGGTTAATTGTTCTAATTCAACCCGAGTCTCTCCAATTGAAGATTTTTCGTGTTCATTTCTTCACCTACTCGACCCATCAACTAACTCTTGTTGTGCTTAGATACTTCCCATTCGTCCGGAGATCCATATTACTTCTGGTCTTCATCACTTCTCGGTGAGTTCGTAACCCCACTTTTACTCGTTTAATTGTTTTATAAACTCTTCGGGGGAGATACATGCTCAACTTCATGCTTTTACTTTACACTTATATGAACTTAAACTATATTGTTTGAACTATCATGAACTTGTTACCCTTTTGTTTCACTACTTATGCTAGTATGTAGATTGTGCCCGAACTAAATTGATCACTATGTTATGAACGCTATTATTTGAATCACTTTCCTTGATTTTGGACCCTTCAACATGTATATTTGAGCTCTTTTAAATTGATTCGGATCCTTTAACATATAAGTGAACACTTTGGACTTGATTTGAACTTTTTGACATATAGTTAAACTCTTTTAACTTGTAAAGGACCCTTTTGATATATTTTAAACTTGTTTGACGTGATTTTGAACGCTTCGACTATCTTGAACCTTTTGATATTATTCGAGCTCTTTGACTGTTCTGAACTTTTGAACTCGACTTAAATCCTTGAACTTAATTACGAACTTTTGAACGGAACCCTTGAACTTAAATACGAACTTATGACTTGTTTGAACTTATTGAACCGTACGTGTTATGACCTTGACCTAAAGTCTCCCATGATCGGAGCATCACTATAAAGTCTCCCTTGTTTGGAGCATCACTATAATTCTCGCCTTGTCGGTGGAGTGTTCACAATAATTCTCGCCTTGTCGGTGGAGTGTTCTCAATAATTCTCGCCTTAATGGTGGAGTGTTCTCAATAATTCTCGCCTTAATGGTGGAGTGTTCTCAATAATTCTCGCCTAGGTGGTCCAGTGACAAAGGAGTCTCCCTTGTTGGAGGAGTGCAAAGTCTCCCATGTTCGGAGCATCCCTGAATTATTATATACGTGGTGTTATATTGTGAACTATTATGACATCGTACACTTAACTATTAAACTATACATATTTTGGCAATGGGTTGTGAACACACACGTTGCAAGTTTTGTATGGGCGGAACTTGGAACTGAGTGGATTTACAATGCCTTTGCTTTGTGAACTATTATGATAATGTGCACTTAACTATTAGACATACTACTTTTGGCAGTGGGTTGTGAACACACAGGTTGCAAGTTTTGTATGGGCGGAATTTGGAACTGAGTGGATTTACAATGCCTTTGCTTTGTGGACTATTCTAAATGACCAAAAACTTTGCCTATGTTTCATGAACGCTCTTTAAAAGCTTTACTTGTTAACCAAACTCTATGAACTCACTCAACCATTGTGTTGACAATTTTAGCATGTTTTATCTCAGGTATCTAAGGCATTCACTTCATGGCATGCATGTGGACTTATCATAGAGTCGCGGTGTCGACGCGTCTCACCTATATTTTATACACTTAACTATCGTTTGATTGTAACAAACTTATTTTGGTACCTTGGAAATCTATTGGGACCTATGTTTTGTAAACTCTGATTATTTTACTGAATCAAACGATATTTTCAAAACGACACTTTAGGTCGTTCGATATAACTGTAACTTTGATGCTATGACAGTCCTCCCCAAGGTATTCCATTCCGCTGTAAAACAGGTAATTTGGTAATTTGGGGGTGTGACAGCTCCTTCCTCCCATAATACGTATTATTATAGGAGGAAGGAGCGAATACTATATGCATTGAATACAACATAGTATTTGCTCCTTCCTCCCATAATACAATATAGTATTATGCATTGGAATTAAATAGTTAATGAAAATGGGTCACTTTTATCAAAATGGGTCAAAACAGTTGAAGTAGTATATGAACTGAATAAAAAGTTATGACGAACCATAGAATTTGTAAACTTAATATGCATTGAATACAACATTGAATTTGACCCATAGTATTTGCAAACTTATTATGCATTGATTAAAAGTGACTCATTCTCAAAATAGGTCACTGATAATACAACATAGTATTTGCTCCTTCCTCCCATAGTCTTCAAAATAGATCAAAACGGGTGAGGTACTATATACAGTGAATAAAAAGTACTATATACAATGAATAAACAGTTATGAGGAACCATAGAATGTACCATAGGATACCATTAATACTAAAAATGCTAATTATATAATCAGTCATGAGTCATGGGTATAAAACTATAGTACCTCAGAATTCGGCGAAAATGGCAATGGCCCCAAAAGTTGCAGTTGAAAGATATGAGAAGATGAGTGAAAATAAATACGTAAATTTTTTTGGCGCCTAAGTTTACCCACTCATGCACAAGTAAAAATTTTAAATTTAAGTTATTAATTGGATAACTAACAACCTTAACAAAAAAAAGGTATTTCACTGATAATGTTGACCATTTCAGTGATAAGACCATTTCAAATTTGTGTCAATCTTCTTGATAAAAAAATTTAAGTTATTTATCCATTTCAAATTTGTGTCAATCTTCTTGATAAGACCATTTTAAATTTAAGTTATTTATCCATTTCAAATTTGTGTCAATCTTCTCATGGTCCAATAAAAAAAATTGCAGATAATGTTCCAAACAAAAAAAGTGCAGATCATGTGTAGTCCACAACTGATGTACCAAAAAGAGCATGAACCAAATAGATGAATTTTACACTAGAAAATTAGTGGGTAAACTGAAGACATATCGTTCTAACGAACACGAGTCATGTTAAATTGGGGACCACATAGCCCTTGCTTTCCCTCAAACGATAATTTGCTCCCGGATCCTCCCACTAAACTTGTTGATAAAAAAATCCAACGATTCTAAAGTTTGCAATATGATATCCATTAATTGACGTTAAGACTTTCCTGAGGACCCTTGGAGAACGGTGGTAACTTTTTTATTCTTTTGCTTGCTGTAATATATTATGAACATGCAATACGTGAAAAAAAAAAAGATGGGACAATTAGGATGGTCATGTGTTGATGCTATTGTCGTAATTGAAGCGTCACAAAGGAAACCAAAACTATGGGAAGAATCAACCTTATATATTTCATTATATATAAGGTTTCAAGAAACACATATCCATTTGTAAAGTGACAATATAAAGTAAAACATTTGTTTTATTGATAACCTAAAAAAAGACAATGAAAAGACATGCTACTCAATAGTAGTCTAAGTGATGGAACGTAAAGAAAGTTACTACTAAGATAGTAGCCTAACAATAGAAACTAAAACTTAAAATAGTTGTGTTCTTGCTAAACCCAGTCGTCATCTTCGGGGTCTTCATCTTCTTCGCTTTCGTCTTCATCAAATGGTAGCTTGAACATGTCATCTTCTTCGCTTTCATCTTCATCAAATAGTTGCTTGCACCTGTTTCTTCCAGTTATTTTGATTTGGCTTTTTTTGTTTCTCTTGATTGGGGCCATTGGTATTTCATCATCACTAACCTCCTGCATGAAAAGTTAGTGCATGAGTTAATGAACATATGTGGTACATTCATAAAAACAAAAGTTAAGTAGATAAATAATTATCTTAATGTAATTACATGTAGAATGATTGTCAGATCTGTGACATTAGCAGTGTTTGGGACATTAGCAACATTAGCAACATTAGCAGGTTCAACTATATCCGGAAGATCATCGACTACAATTACTTCACTCCATTTCCAGTTCATGAGGTTCTCCTCACGTTTTCTCTTCTTTGCTGCCTGATCATTATTGATCGCGATATCCTAATATAGAATACAATAGATTAAGAAAACAACTACGACATAAAAAAAATACAAAATGCCTGATGTATATAACGTATAACCTGGTTGTTGTGGTTTGCCATCATAGCAAGGTTGATTTCAGCAACATCCTGAGTAAAAGCAGAAGATTAGAATGCACGATTTAAAGAAAGTGATAGTTAAACTTGTTTTGTATATGCATGAATTATGAACACCTATATGTACACACAATCACCTGATCATGGTTTGCCATTTTGATTCGAATCTTAAAGAGTGAAAGTGAAAGCTACTAATATTTTCAGTTGCTTTTTGTAAAGAATGAGTGAAAATGACCCTCATATATATAGTACAAAAGTTACCTAAACCTAAGGGATGCATAGGGTAGAATAGGCGCCAAAAATTAGAATTTTAAAACATGAAACAATGCATCTAGACGAAATTCAGATGAAAGGGTCAGTATATATTTCCTTTTTTGTTGGAAAAGTTGTTATATCTTATCATTTTCTTAAATATATATCATGCATATGGCTGGAAGTTTTACAGATCTCATATATTGCCTCTAGTTAGTTAGATATGGATAATTAGGGAATTACAATGGTCAAGATTGAAACACTTTTGATCCAACGGATGACATGCTTTTCTTGAAGATATGGTTCGGCAGCAATAGAATAGTAATATAAAATAATTACTTATTTTAGGACATCTTTAAATTAATAATCCAGACACATACTTTAAGAATGAAAAAATAGTTAAAGCCTCACTCAAATACTACTAGTTACAGATTATTATTATTATTATTATTATTTATTATTATTATTTTTTAAATTTTATTATTATTATTATTTAATAAGGATAAGTGTTTCTAAATGTATCAAAGTTACCACATTTTACTAAGTTGTGTATCAATCTATTAATCATCCTAAACAATACAAACAATTTACTAATCCTACTATTATATGCAAAGTTTAACATTTGTTTAGAGTTATTTACATAAATCATCCTTGTGGCTAGGACCTAATTGCAACAGAAGTCCTTAAAGTTATTTGCATAAATCGTCCTTGGGGTTAGGCTGGTCAACGGTCGTCAACGCCACGTGTCACCACCTGAGTGGTGCCACGTGTCAAAGGGTTGGGTCGTTAACGGGTCGGGTTGCCACGTGGACCAATGAGGTGGTGCCACGTGACATTGGTATAATATACCAATTTTTTGGCTGGCCTAAGATTCGAACTCGGGACATTTGTGTGGGAAGCCAAGCTTTGCCCAACTGGGCTAAGCATAGCTTCAGTAATATTTCCCTAAATCATATACATAACCCTTCCTAAAAGTTAAGGCCCAATAAAATAATACTAAAATATTTAATTTAGTTTTTGGCCTATCAATTTAAGGGGTTATAGGGACTGTAAAAAAATAAATAAATATATCGTCGGACTCGTTTTTTCGTGCTCTTTCCAATGGTATGCTCGGGGAATTTTTTCGACTTGTTCTGGACCTCGAAAAATGCGAAAACAAAGGAAAAACGGTGATTTTCGCATTTTTCGAGGTTCAAACAAAGTCGAAAAAATTCCCCGATCATACCATTGGAAAGAGCACGAAAAAACGAGTCCGACGGTATATTTATTTATTTTTTGACAGTCCATATAACCCATTAAATTGATAGGCCAAAAACTAAATTGAACCTTTTATTATTTAAGAATTGGGCCAAATTGAGGAAGAGTTATGTATTTGATTTTGGGTTATATTACTGAAACTATGCTTAGCACAACTGGGCTTAGTTTCGCTTGTGACTCAAACATCCCGGGTTCGAATCCCAGGCGAGCCAAGCATAAGTATTAATACTCAGTGCCACGTGGCACCACCTCATTGGTCCACGTGGCAACCCGACCCGATCTGATGCCACGTGGCACCACTTAGGTGGTGACACGTGGCGACCCGTTGACCACCCGTTGACCGACCCTAACGAAAAAGACGATTTGTGCAAATAATTTTAATTGAAAGTAAGTACCTTCATTGCAATTTGGTCCTAACCACAAGGACGATTTATGTAAATAACTCTAAACAAATGTTAAACTTTGCATATAATAGTATGATTAGTAAAAACATTGCATTGTTTAGGAGGATTAATAAATTGATACACAACTTAGTAAAATGTGATAACTTGGATACATTTAGAAACACTTATCCCTTTTTAATATAATGGTCACGTCTTAAGTTATTTGTCCGTACTTTAACCTTTAGTTGTCTCACATCAAATATATATTTATTTACCCTTTTTTTAGGTCGACACTTTATGAAAATCTCCGAGAAGGACTAGAAATTTACAGAAGTAACAATGACTAGGAAAAGAAAGCATCATACAAGCCAAACAGTAGGCAAACAAAGAAAATAACCGATGACAAGTTAAACACAACCTACTTACTCTAGTGAATACAACTCAAGGGCTCGCGATTCAACGATTCCACTTGAAAGGAAAATGAGACTGGTAGAGCAAGCTACCACAAGCATCATAATTTCCTCCCAAACAAACAAAAAAGTGTAACCAATATTATCCTTTACTTTTATTACAAAATTTAACTAAAGCAATGCCATTTTGCAAAAGCATTAACAAGTAACGTGTTTTTCTTAAATTGCGTGTTTTTTCACTGAATGACAATAATTTCCAAAGAAAAAAAGTAGATAACCGCAATTTTCAACCTTTTGGTCGTTAATTCACTATGTCTAAGCTAACTTTCACAAAGATTTGAGACAAGTTTAACTAACTTTTGTGAAAGTTTAGTGTGGCCTCTTCATTTTTTGTTCTCCTGTACCTTTTGTGATCCACAAAAGATGTGAATTGACGGGAACATCTTGAAGTGATTGTTGTGAAAGTATTTTAAATCTGTTACTAATCAACCGCTAGTTATGATTGAAGCCGTAGTAAAAAGATACTTGCACATTTGGTTAGCAAAACAAAAATTTTAGTGTGGTAAATTCTGATGAGTTTTGTTGGCAAATTTAGGCTATATAGATGCATTTTTTAAGTAACTTATGACATGTTTGACTTATCCTATAATATGTCCCATTTAACCACTCGATCCGGTAGATATAAGTATAGAGAAAAAAGCTTCGACTGTAAATAATTGGTACGTAGTTCGTCTTACTTGTTGTATATTATAATATACATTGTATTTACAAGTTGCAAATAATTGAAAATGGGTGCAAGACCACATGGAAGAATAAGTGTTGGATTATTTGAGGAATTTTTGTAAATTTCCCAATGGCATTTGCACATGCTTTGCCAGTTGCCTCCCTTCCAATTCCAACTACTTGTCGCTCATAACTTTTCATACAGCGTTAGCATGTTTTATAGTGACACGAGGCATGTTTGGCAGCAAGCATATCGAAATGTTTTGGAGCAACTAGCGTTTTATATGTAAAGCTTGTTTGACAACATGCAATTGGTATTTTTATTTCATGTAACTGCTCATATTCAAAACACTTCAGCATTAGAATCACAATGCGAGCATTTTGCTTATTAAATTACATACATACCTTCAACTTTATTTAACCAGATTTTATTTTATTTTAATGCGTATATGTCCTTTTAAGCCATTTTACACTTTAAATTAGAGCTACAACTTTGTATTATCAAATGTATTTACTAAGTAAATTGATATTACTAATTGCTATTGCCAACTATTGTTGTTACGTTTCGCCAAAGATACTCGTAGTAATTTATAACTTCATACTATCGAGGATTATCAAATAACTTTCGAGATGTTTAGATTTTGTTTGATGTACAACTACTTTTCAAATCTTTCTCAAGCAGAAAACAGTCAAGATGTAATAAAGTAGATACCAAATAGATTAAAAACTACAACTCATTTTATCCTGTAGCGCAATGTGCCACTTATGTGCCAACTCATTTTTCTCATCTAGTTGGATTTTTATGAAAAAAATTAATTATTCCATAAATGCAATTTGATCATTGTTATTTTTGAAGAGAGGCCGCAGCCACAAAATATCATATATCACACCTCGCAATTGAGGAAATTTTAACAGAAAACATTACATCCCAAACAAAGTTTTCATGAGAATTAAAAGCTATTTTAGCGACATGATGAGCCGCTAAATTACAATTGCGCTTAACCCATGAAAAGGAGAGAGCAAACTGGGATGCCCATACCTTAATGTCATAAATAATAGCCGCGACGGTCCAAGGAGGATCGGATTCTGAGGAAACAAAAGATATAGGCAATTTCAAGTCCGACTCAATTGTTGCATTTTGCCAACCTTGCGAGATAGCTAAGTGACAAGCATTTCTAATAGCTAAAATTTCAGCCATGAGAGGATCAAATGCCGACCATATCTCGCCAGAATATAAGAGAATCGATCCTGTGGAGTCACGAGCAATGACACCCAAAGCCGCCTCGAATGGTTTATATGATGCATCGCAATTAAGTTTCACACAATTATTGGTGGGGGGGGGGGGGGGGGGTTCCACCTAAGTGAACTCTCTTGAGGAACATCATGATTAACCAAAGTAGAAGAGGTGGGAGATGATGCTGGAAATACAGAATTAAATTCACGTACCATTGAATTGACAGAAGATATCGTATGCGGTGGACAAGGCTCAAAAGCTTTAAAGACTTTTCCATTTCGACTCTTCCATATCTGCCATGCAGTATTTGGCAAAGAAGTGTGAAGCTTCATACGTTCTGACTTTGAATGAACTGTTTCTAACAGAGCCTGCACACGCGATACTATCGAACCACGAGTGGCATCAAAACGTAAACCCAAAGATGACCCAAACCACACTAATTTTGTCCATGGGCATTCAAATAACATATGCTCAACCGTCTCAACATTACTATAACAAATAGTGCATATAGGCGAGCAATTACACCCTCTTCGTGAAAGGTTTTCGTGAGTTGCCAAAGCATTCGAACAAGCCTTCCACCAAAAAAACTTAACTCTTGGCAAAGTTTTAAGATTCCACAATTGTTTCCAGAAGCTTTTATTTGGGGCTGATGATGAAGAGGCCATCATGTCACAATGATTCTCACGTTGAATGAGAGCTTGTCGATAGCCCGATTTCACACTATATCTTCCTTTTGCTTCGTAATGCCACACAAGCCTATCCGAGGCCCCTGTTTTTGATATAGGAATATGTGAGATAAGACTAACCTCTTCTGGAAGAACCACATCATTTAGCTTAGATACATCCCATGTTCCATTATTAATAAAATCAGAAACAAGAGCATCAGGTGAGAAGGGACCTCGAGGGTGTCGAACGTAGAAGTCATCAGGATATGGAATCCATTTTTGTGTCCAAAAGGAGATGCTTGACCCGTTACCAACTTGCCAACGAATACCACGAAGGAGAAGATCTCTTCCAAGAAGCAAACTTTGCCAAAGCCATGAAGGGTGAGACCCTTTAGAAGCTGTGAGGAAATTTGAACGGGGAAAATATATGCCTTTTAAAACACGACCCCAAAAGCTACCTGGATTGATAATAAGCCTCCACCCTTGCTTAGCTAGGAGAGCCAAATTGAAATAAGATAGATCTCGAAAACCAAGCCCACCATCTTCTTTAGTTTGAGAAATACGTTCCCAGCTTAACCAATGAATATGCCGCTCATGAGCATCCCCGCTCCAGAAAAAGTGTTTTATGTGAACCAAAAGTTTTTGAAGGAAGCCTTTAGGTAACATATAACAGTGCATGGCGTACGAGGGGATGGCCTGGATAACCGATTTGATCAAAACCTCATGGCCAGCTTACGATAAAAACCTTTGTTTCCAGCCTTGCATTTTTTTGAGAACTTTATCGAGCATAAACAGAAAAAGCTCTCCTTTGTTTCGGCCATGAATAGACGGCAAACCAAGATATCTTGCATGAGGATCCATAATCTTTACTCTAATTCGATTACAGAAGTATCGTTGTTTGTCCATGGGCGTATTTGGAGAAAAAGTTACTTCAGACTTTGAAAAGTTTATTGATTGGCCAGATACTTTGCAATATTGATTAATTAACCCAATCAAAAAATCGCATTCTGAAGCTTTTGCTTTGAGAAAAAACAAAGAATCATCAGCAAAGAGAACATGAGATATTACCGGACAATTGCGGGACATTTTGATGCCAGTTAAAACCGAACATTGCATGGCATTATTTATCATTCGAGAAAGAACGTCTGCTACAATAATGAACAAGTACGGAGACATGGGATCTCCCTGACGGATGCCTCTCGAAGGCTTGATCGATCCAAGGGATTCACCGTTAATCATAAGCTCCATTTCATACGACGATATGCACGCCAAAATCCATTTACACCAAGTTTCACCAAAACCCAATTTGCGACATGTTGCTATTAGAAAGTCCCACTCAACTCAATCAAAAGCCTTATTGAGATCAAGCTTCAAAGCCATAATCTTCTGATCACCTTTCTTTTTATTACGAATATAATGAAACGCTTCATTTGCCACGATCATGAAATCTTGAATAAGTCTACCTGGAATAAACGCGGATTGCTGTGGAGTGATAATACGATGCATAAGCGGCTTCAACCGATTTGCCATAATTTTTGATATAACCCGGTAGACGAAATTGCACAAACTTATTGGACGAAACTGTCCAATAGATTCTGGAGCCGGAACTTTTGGGATCAACACTACAAGAGTTTTATTCAAAGAAGGGAGCATAGTACCATTGTTAAAGAATTGCATAACAGCTCTACTAACCTACTCTCCAACAATGTTCCAATATTTCTGAAAGAAAAGGCCGGGAAAACCATCTTCACCTGGGGCTTTATGCCCACCCAAATTTTTGACAGCTTTTTCAAACGGCGAAATATTATTAAAACTAGCAAAAATTAGAAAAGATTACATAGAAGCAATAAAAACTAAAGGATGTTGAATCCAACCTACACAACTAAATTTAAACTTAGGATTTCTCGATGAATCCAAAAAAAGGATTGAGACACAATATAATCCCATAAAACCGCCTTCTTAGGAGGGGGAACCAAGAAGACCAACCGATTACGAAAGTTTCAAATGGACCACAAGAGAGTCCCTCCAACCCCTTCTAGAAAGAGCTTATCCTTGGACGGAAGATGCACGAAATCTAGCCATGAGCTCCAATCCAAAAAATTAGAACAAACAGGAATGTCTAGACCCCACCAACGAGCCAACAACGCCCATAAATCCTTAGCCATCTCGCAAGAAAAGAAAATATGATTAACGGTTTCAACATCTTCACAACAAATAGGACACAAGGACGAGTCGACGTCGATGCCTATCCTTTCCAAATTAACCCTGGTAGGAAGTTTATTAAGGACCAATCTCCACAAGAAAACGTTAACTTTGATGGGGACACAACATTCCAACGAGTAGCATTAGAATCCACAACTAAGGTGTTAGTGTAATCAAAGTGCGAACAGAAGCAACCGTAAAACCAATAGAAGTGTTAAGCGACCACACCCAAGTATCCTTTTGATCAGAAAGGACAACATTCCCAATAGAAGAAAGCAAAGCGTTAAATTGAGAGGACTCTTCACCTCCTCTAGGAAGACGTCTAAGAATAGAAGACCAGTCACGAATATTTAACCGATTCGACACCGTGCTCCCTTTATTAGAGTCAAGCATATATATATGCGCGGTTAAAGAGTTTTGAGGGGGCTGTTTCCACTCCAAGAGTCGTTCCAAAAGCTAGTAAGAGCACCATTTCCAATATTCCTGATACACAAATCAATTAGGTCTATGCCCTTCTGTTTAAGGCTTTTAACCGAGGACAACATAGCACCCCATGTACTATGAGAAAAACACGATCACCATTGATACCACCATTAATCCCGTATAAACTTTTAATGACTTTAGCCCAAAGATCGTTAGATTGACAACGAAACCTCTATATCCACTTAAAAAGAAGCCCTAAGTTTAGAGCATAGATGCTTCCGACACCTAAACCTCCCACATCCTTGCTTGCTAAACATTTTTTCCATTTCACCCATGTTATCTTCTTCTCGCCCTCATCACCACCAATAAAGAAGTTATTTCGCATCATCTCCAACTTCTTCTGAATAGTCACGGGCATCATATTTTTTTTGAACGACAATTTTATTGATGAAGCTAGCAAGAAGCTAGAAAAATTACAAAGAAATTAAGTAGGGATTTTTTAACCAATCTACCCAACTAAATGAAGCTTTACATATATAACGACACCAATAAAAAGAATTTAACACTACATCATCGAAGATAGACGCCTTTGAAGGAGGAGCCACATCGAACACCATCTTATTCCGAAAAGCCCATATGAACCACCATAAACCATAACACACCCCTTCTAATAAACTCTTGAGCTTAGATGGTAACCTTAAATTACGAATCCAAGACACCCAACCATCAAACGAAGATAAATCCGTAACACAAACATTCCACCAAATGCAAATCTTTCGGAAATTCTCTTTAAAAATATGGCAAACAAATAATAAATGAGTCGACGACTCCACCACCGAATCACATAAAGGACTGCTAATTGAAGATAAATCCATACCTCTACGAGATAGATTCCAACGAGTTGGCAAACAATCCAATCTCACCTTCCATTCAAGAATACTTACTTTAATGGGCACCTCTTTAATCCATCTAGTTGTAGTAGAAACGAGCGGCAATCTTTTATCATCTATAAACTTTCTAGCCGAAGCAACATTAAAATCCCCCGAACCGGTTAAGTTCCAACACCATCTGTCGTCTACGGAATTTAATAAAACACCTTCCATCCTCTCCAAAAAATTCAGCCACTGCTCGGTTTCAACTTCACTTCGAGGTAAACAACGAAAAGAAATCTGAAAGTTTTCTTGCGCAAACTTGGCAGCTACTGTAATACTTTTATCATGTTCCAGCGCGTACACTCGAGGGAAATAATCTTTCAGTTTCGTATCTCCTCGCCACGAGTCATTCCAAAAAAAGGTATTAAGCCCGTTTCCAATCTTTTTCTGCATAAAATTATAAAGGTCAATGTCATGCAAAGCTAACATTTCCATTTCCTTTTTCATGTTACACCAGATATACGCCTGCCCAGATTTCTTAGTATTTCCGAACCCTCCATCCACACCATGAATGGCACTCATAACTCTAGCCCAAAGCGTCTCTTTTTGAGTGAAAAACCGCCACACCCATTTGAACAAAAGAGCTCTATTTAACGCGAACAAACTAGAAACACCAAGACCACCTTTCTCTTTAGAAGCCAACACATTGTTCCATCTAACCCATATCGACTTCTTACTATTAAGATCGTTACCATTAAAAAATGACTTTGTAAAGATTCCATGCGTTGAAGAATATGCATAGGCACCTTGAAAATAGACATATTGTAAATCGGCATAGAACCTAACACCACCTTAAGGAGTATTAAACGACCTCCTATAGACAATGTTTTCATTTTCCATCTCGAGAGACGATTCACCATTTTATCCACCACCTCATTCCAAGATTGAGTTCGAGACATACAACCCCCTATTTTGGATCCTAAATAATTAAAAGGAGTATTGAGGACACCACATCCTAATTTAACCGTGGCCTCTTCTACCTTGTCATCAGAAACCGAAATGCCCATAAATTTACTTTTAATAAGATTAATACTAAGGCCCGGTGCACGTTGGAAGCATTTTAACATATACATTAACGTATCAATGTTCCTATTGCTCCAATGTCCCATAAAAATAGCATCATCCGCGTAGAACATATGAGATAATTTCATGGAAGAGTTTAACACGATTCCATTAAACATCCCCGCATCCACCACTCTTTTAAAAGATAAATGAAGACTCTCCATAATCAAAATAAATGAAAAAGGAGAGAGCGGATCACCTTGTTTTAAACCTTTGTAGAATTGGAACTCCTCCGTAGGACTTCCATTTACTAACACCGAACCCCTTGATGAGCGAAGACATTCTTGAATCCAACCACACAATCTATCTCCAAAGCCAAATCTCCTTTACACATCATTTAGGTAATCCCATCTAACGGAATCATAAGCTTTCTCAAAATCTATCTTAAAAATGAAAGATTGCTTTTTCTTCACTTTACACCATTGAAGCACCTCGTTAAGAATAAAAGGACCATCAAGAATTTGTCTATCCGCCACAAAAGCCGATTGAACCTCACTAACAATATCACTCAAAACCACCACAAGCCGATTTGCCAAAATTTTAGCAATAATTTTATACAAGCTCCCAATAAGACTAATAGGTCTAAAATCCTTTTCCATTATAGCATCCGGGGTTTTTGGAATCAAAGCAATAAAAGATGCATTGCATCCTTTAGGAAATATCCCAAAAATAAAAAAATGAGTGACCGCCTTTACTACATCCGCTCCAACTAAATCCTAAAACTGCCTAAAGAAACCAAACGTGAACCCATCCGGCCCTAGAGATTTATCAATACCACAATCCCATACCGCCCTTTTTACCTCTTAGTAAGAAACATCATCTTCCAAATCTATTTGTTGCAATGAAGTTAATTGATTCGGAAATACCATATTTAAAAGGGGACGGACATACGACGGTTTATTAAAGCGACATTTGAAGTGCGTAACAAATTCCTTTTTAACCAAAACCGGATCGTCAATCCAAATACCATCCTTCAATACACCACAAATAGCAAGTTGATGTTGTTTCTTGTTAAGAATCCCATGGTAGTATTTTGAGTTCTCATCTCCTTCAATCGCCCATTTAATCTTAGCTTTTTGAGCCGCCTCCATAGAATCTAATTTATCCAAATCTTGAATATTTTTAATTAACTCCATTCGTTTGATCAACGTACTATCCATGACATTTCCATTATCAATAAGAACCTCCACATCATGAAGCTCTTTTTTGAATTCATGTTTTTTTCGCATGTTACTGCTCCTCGAGCCATTCCACTCTCGAATTCTCTTTTTTAGAAACTTCATTTGATACAATAATTTCAACATGGGATTCGTCTCCCCTACTGGAAAATCGTTCCATGCTTTTGTAACAATATCTACAAAACCATCAATCTTAAACCAATAATGGAATAACCTAAACGGAATTGGACCATAATCATAAGAAAACTCGCGTAACATGATGGGTCTATGATCCGAAAGATATCTATCCAACGTAATGGCAGAAAAATTAGGATTCTCATTTAAAAAACCTTCCGACATAAGAAACCTATCCAACTTACTCATCTTCGTAGCAGATTTGTGGCACCAAGTAAAAGCACAACCTCCAAGAGGGACCTCTTTTAGGTTTGCCTTCGAAATAAACGTATTAAAAACATCCGCACCTTGAGCATTAAAAACCAACCCATATCTTTCATTCTTATTCCGAACCTCATTAAAATCCCCCATAACAATCACTCACCATTCCAATTTGTAATCACATGATCCAAGTAATCCCAAAGCATTTTCTTTTCAGAAAATTCTTGAGGAGCATAAACCGAAATAATCAAAAGATTTATACCACTACACACCCACTTCCCTCTTATTAAGACAAAATAAACCGAAACCGTCGAGTTAAATTTCTGAAATGAAGATTTCTCCCACAAACATAAAATTCCACCTGAAAACCCCACCGCTGGACTAACAACATAATCAAACGCCAAATTTCCCCAACATTTCTTTACATCAAACAAATCAATAGTCACGGGCATCATATACATAGACATGTAATAAGTAGGAAGATTACCTAGCCCAGACTTGATCAAAGATAAACGACCTCCAACAGATAAGAGACGAGCTTTCCAATGCGCAAGTTTGGAAGAAAATTTCTGAATGATGGAATTCCAATAATAAGTGGTGTTTAGATTATCTTAACTATTTTCTTGCTTATAACCTTATAAACATATATTTTTATCGTCAAGTTTACCAAATCGAATTTATGGACTCAATCACTCAAATAAGTTACAAACTAAGTTCGTACATAAGCTAACAAAGCGAAAAGCAAGCTTGTTAGTCCTTCAAATTTAACTAAATTTACAAAAAAAAAAAAAAAAAACTATCATGTGAAAATCTTGATCAAATGCTAACTAGTTAGTTGACCACAGTTAACTTTATCTAGAAAACATGGTAAAATTGTGAAGTAACCAATCAGTTTATAAAAACAAGGATTGCTACGATGCCGACGCGTTGCGGCGGGGCATTTTATATTTATCGATATACCTTCTCAGCGTTGAATTGCACAGAAAGTTGTCGATGTATTGACCTCAGAGAAAGCACCCTATTTGTTGAAAAACTTTTTAAGTTAACTAACAATAAATGTACATGACCAAAGGTTTTTTTTTTCTAACGGTATGTGAGTGACCCATCTACTTAAAGGTTATCGGTTCAAGTCTCACTGGAAATTTGTGAAATAGAGTTTATAAAACAGGTGATGCAGGTCGTAAAAAGATGTCGTTCTAAAAGAAACTAATATAAATAAAATGTACATGTTAATTTGTCTTTGATCGTATATATTTCCTTTGAAGAAGTCAAAATATAAACAATAACAGATGACGTAAAAATTTTAATTTAGCTAAATAGGTTTCTAAGTTGTGGTAGAAAATAGAAAATTAAAGAGGGTAAGGGCTAAAGTTGCAAGTGATGCATAAAGAAGGGACAATTATTGATTGACTTGAAATTCCTTTCATGTGAATGGGCCATGGTGTTGTTGGGCTGAGGAGAAAAGGAGCAGCCTAAACGACACATTTTGTCTCCGTTTGGTATCCTCAAATTACTATATATATAATATGTTGAAAACCATTTAAAAAGTTAAAATCCATAAATTCATCTAAATTGTTTTTCTTTTAAGGCCCAATGTTTGATCACGGGCTAGTAATTAATCTTAAAATGTACAGTACCTTGTTAATGCCCCGTATTTGATTATGGACCATTCATTACTCTAATCACGCAGGAGCCCAATTTCAATGGTCTTTGTGAATTGCATAAATTTTTTTTCCCATATTGGGTTTTAATTTTGTTTCATTTATTTTTTATCTGGTATTTTTTTTGTTAACTCACACGTATACGAAACTTGGGTGAATTTATCAAGAGGGGCGAGTGCTATATCAGATAATTTGGAAAAGCGAAAGTTGTATTTCTTTTAAGCAAATATAAGTAAACCCTTAGAGTTTTAAGGGGGCCGTGGCCCTCCTCGGTCTCCACTAATGTCCGTCTTACTCATATATGTTTAATTTGGTTGAAATTATGTAAAAAGCATCTATCGCGAAAAGTGTAAAAAGTGAACCGATAAAAAATCTAAAAGACGTTCACAACAACATGAGAGCTGAAATGATTGGTGAAAAACATTAAATTGAGTTGTTCATTAAACTATTAAAGGTGTAGCTTGGAAATTCCTATAGCGAATTTTTTCGATGAACATTAAATTGAGTTGTTCATTAATATTAGTCCCCTCTTATTTTTTTGCAATTTTTTTCTAACTTTTTCTGAAAAGTTTCTTTTGTTAGTTCATGAAAAAGAAAAAAAAAAAGGGTTTACATTTTGTATGAAGTTGAAGCATTTTATATAATCATCAACTTTGGTTTAAAACAAGAGTTTTAATTAGTTACAAGTGTCGTGTCTACAAACAACACAAGGGTGTAATTTTTAACGTATAATTCTTATTTGAATAACTAAAAAAAGTACAAAAATTAGTGTGGAATATAGCAAAATTAAACTAGTCTAATTAATGACAATATATGATGAATTCTTCACTTACACAAACAATAGTAAAAAGTAAATATTTATATACGAACTTAACTTCTAGATGTGATAAGAATTATTAAGTTCAAGAATAAGTAAATGTTATTGTGTTTAATGTAAGAGGTGGGCATTTACGTCTTGAAAAATTATCTTTGTAGGCTAGATCCGATGTTGATATTCGAGGAGTAAAAGGATGTGTCTTTCTAATGGCAGGAAAAATTAAGATCGCCACTCGTGTGTCCAGTCTTAGATATTTCTTCAAGTACCAAATCTTTGAATGCTTCTTTTTGACAACACTTTATAACTCTATCATCTATTCATCTTCTTGTGGGTTCAGGATTGTGAATAAACCGGGCATTAAATTAGCCAAACCTATATGTTACAAGTATACTTGTTTTGATTTTTACATCATGACATAATTTTTGTTTCAAAAACTGAATTCACCTAGGTAGGTTATTAAAAAGTCTAAGCACGTCCATCGGCACACACATTTATCGAATGTTTTTCTGGAAACAATCTCTGTATTTTCGAGTTTACATTAGGGTAGAAATATGATTTGTCTACATTTCATCTTCTCAATGTCTCGCTTTGACAAGATTAAGTATGTTGTTGTTGCTGCTGTTGTTGTTGTTGTAGGGTTATTCAAAAGTCTATACATAAAATTAGTTTTAGCACTGGTCATTGAAATAGTATATAAATAATGATAACATTTTCTTTTTATAAATGTTTGTTAGTAGATAAATAAATATACAAATACATATATTAAAATTCAACATCAGTAGATAATTTTTATGGCTTAATGTAAAAATGGTAAAGAACACACAATAACATGCAATTACACCCAGCCAACCACCCTTTGGTGTATTTTATTTATCAACAGCTATAGTAGATAAGTCTCCAAACGGATGCTTACCAAACAGATACAAAGACAAGTGTGATCTCCTTCAGAAGGACACCACAAGACCTCACTTACAAATACACTCAACTCTCAAACAATCAAGATCAAAGATGTTTAATCTTGTAACAATAACCAGAATCACAAAATGTGTGAAAGAAAACTAGAGAAAAACTGCTAGAGATATAAAACTGAACGAGAGATCTTTCAAACCCTAGATCAGGATAGAACACTATATACACTCCATATTTTCACTTAAGCCCTTCAGAATAAACCATCTTGACATATCAGCTCAGCACTTGACATAAACTTTAACCAAGAATGAGAAATACCACATTCAGCCCCTCAAAATTAAACAAGCAGCTTGACATTATCTTCAACACCCCTCCTCAAGCTGATTTCCAGAACCACCTTCAACTTTATTACCATCCAAACCAGAACCAGAATTATTCACACCTGTAAACATGTCAAACAAACCAAGATTCTTGCAAAAGATCTTATGTTGAGACTGACCAAGACATTTTGTAAAAATGTCTGCACTCTGCTCATCAGTATGAACCTTCTTAGTTACAATAACACCAGCGGCCACTTTCTCCCTAACAAAGTGCACATCAATTTCAAAATGCTTTGTTTTCTCATGAAAAACAGGGTTAACAGCAATTTGAATGGCATCACAACTATCACAATACACATTCACAGGATACAACTCATTTAGGCCTAAAACTATGCAACAGATTACCCAACCATATGACCTCACAAGCCACATATGCAACGCTTCTATATTCAGCTTCTGCTGAACTCTTAGACAATGTAGCATGCTTTTTACTTCTCCATGAAATTAATGAATCACCCAAGAAAACACAAAAATCATTAACAGATTTTCTAGTTTTAGGACATTTAGCCCATTCTGCATCTGAGTATGCACTCAACTTAAGACTGGACTCTTTATTAAATTGCAAACCAGACCCAGGCGACCCTTTCAAATATTTTAAAACTCTTAAAGCAACCTTAAGATGAGATTGTAAAGGATAATGCATATGTTGGCTTAAGCAATGTACATCATAGCTTATATCAGGTCTAGTATTAGTAAGATATATAAGTTTTTCAACCAACTTCTGATAAGCAGTAATATTATTTAGACCCTTGTCTTTACTAGATTCAATATGATTTAACACAGTATTCTCAGGAAGAAGTGTGTCAACTGGCTTAGCAGCCAACAAACCATACTCATACAACAACTCTAAACAATACTTCCTTTGAGACATACAAACACCTTTTTCATTTCTTAACACTTAAATTCCAAGAAAATATTTGAGCTCACCAAGGTCTTTAATTAAAAACTTTGAGTTTAAAAACCTTTTAAAGCTACTAATCTCAGCCTCATTATTACCAGTGATCACAATATCATCAACATAAACAAGAAGAGCAACAAAAACAGACCCCTTTTGTTTAATGTATAAAGAATAGTCAAATTTGCTTTGAACAAACCCTTTTGTTAGGTCACGGATTTTAAAAATACCACAAAATTGTTATAAAGAGCAACACAATTGGTTGCTCCTAATTAGTTGATTATATGTGTAGAGTGAGTTTATCATCAGTTTGACGTAAGCACATAACGCTTCATGTTATTAGATGTGTAGAGTGAGTTGATTATTTTGAGGTTTATGCGACTTTTCTAAACGTCAAAAAATGGTACAATGCTTTTATGCTTGATTACTTAAATTAAATATCTGTAATTATAAAATGAATTGGTTGCCAAATTACAACTGCTAGTTAATTTTTACTACTGCTAATTATACTGACTACTGCTAGTAAACTGAATAGGTTGTATACTTACAACTGCTAGTATTATACGCACAACTGCTAGTTATTATAACAACTGCTAGTGATAGAAGTTGCCCTACGTTCAACAGTTAGTTGCCAAATTGATATTTGGAAACAACTGACTACTGCTGGTAAACTGAATAGGTTGTATACTTACAACTGCTAGTATTATACGCACAACTGCTAGTTATTATAACAACTGCTAGTGATAGAAGTTGCCCTACGTTCAACAGCTAGTTGCCAAATTGATATTTGGAAAAAACTGCTAGTTGGCGAGATGAAATAAAAATGGATAATGGCAACAGAGGAAATACTAAATACGTTGACATACAACGTTTCATACAGACGACAACCTACAACATATTACGATTACTACATAAACCCTTGATAAACAGACACACCAAACTTTGTGTACACAAATTTAATTGACGCAGGGTATTGAAACCATACATAAAACTACAACCACTAGAACAATTTTACAACGGCTGTGACGGAAGATCGGGGGAGTTTCAACAGCTTCCTAGCGAACTCCCAATTCGTCTTGATATTATCATAACCATCGTCCATCAAATCGCTGGCCCTGATATACATTTTCTTTAACGACGTGGAACAACCAAGTATAAACTTTATTATGTGTAATTCATTCTGTGATCTAGGAAAGGATCGAAAAATCACTGTCTGAATCTGCCCATGACTGAATGTGGTTGTGTCTAAATCAAATGAAGGTTGTTCCAAAGGTAAAACACTAAGCGTGTGTGCAGCCTGGAAAATCAAATGGTATTGAGATAGAAAAACATGGCAGTTTACGGATGTTTATTTGATACGTATGAAATAGAGTAATAAAGTATTACACTTACTCTGGTTTCCAGCTTTTTCAAGTTTGGAGATACGCGAATCATTTGGACGATGAGTGACACGATAACAATCTCGCCAAAATCAACTCCTTTTAGATTCAGATTAACGAGGGATACAAACGGCAAAGGGACATTCATCCTGGAATTACCATCACGCATCAACTACAACATGTCGAGTTTTGGGTTAGTTTCAAAGATTAAATGTCGTTACAGTTACACATATATTTAACATTGTAAAATTAGAAGTGTAAATCTCAAAACGGTCTTACCGTGCAGTAGTCAAAATCCAATGTAAGGGTCTCAAGAGATGAAAGTCTTGTCAGGTGAAAGATATTGGATGCTATGATTGTCGTGACAGCATTCGAAATACCGAATGACAAATGTAACTTCTTCAAATTCCTAAGACTTGCAAGATTCCATAGTTTCATCCCTTTTGTACTCTCAACATCCAATCTAAGAGACTCAAGTAAGGGACAACCAGCAATTAAATCCCAAACTGTACCGGTAAGAAATTTGACTAAACACAATTCTAAGCTCAATAAATTTGGAAAACTAGTGAAAAACACCAAACTAGGAAAATCACAACAATGAATTTCAAGAGGTTTCAATTCAATACGCCCGTAAAGTTCGGTTGGCAATGTAACTGGTTGTCCATACCAGTTTCTAACTGGCAGCTCCTGAATTCCTAGCAGTGCCAAAAACATAAGCCAATCACGAATCTCTTCATAATTCAAGTCTTCCATTCCAGACAACGGTTTGGGATCTACAGAGAAGACAAACGTTTTTATGGGACCCGTAAGCTGATTTAAAAGTCTAGTAACATGGCTCCCATCAAACTTATATGTTAAATAATAATAAAAATTCTCATCAATTATGACTTCGGTGAGCAAGGTCCACTTAAACCTCCAATTTGTAGATAAAATAGAGGTGCTCACCGCTTCTGTTATTGGCAACCGATTCAAAATGTTACCGATCACTGTATCTGGCATGTTGCTAATATAATCTCTCATAATGGTGATAACATTAGCTCGAAACGACATGGTTTTCAAGGAAACTTTTTTGGTTTTTTTAATTGTCGACAGGAGGCTTTGGATGAGGGTTGTTGATTTGCTATTGATGGTCAGAACGAGGGTGTGTTATGATCATTATATGTGGTTGTTGGGTTGGTTCATTAATTCGCGCGCCCAAGATACAAGCTTTTCAAATTTGGTCCGTAAAATATGGCCAAAACCCATTTTACTGCCTCCAACTTGGCTAACTGGAATTCCTGCTACCCTGAACTTTTAAGGGCGCGGGACGGTACCCTGAACTTGGAAAATGGGTCATTTTACAACCATCCGTTTACTTATCTAGGTCATGTGCCGTTAAATATTTGATGGGCCAATAAAACCTATTAGTCTTCTACATTAAAATTCAAATATCCAGAGAAAACAAAACGTCGCCTCCTTTAATGTTGATCCTGTGATACTTTAAATAGAATATTTTTAGATTTTGTTGTGAAAAATTTGTGAAAGGTGAGTTTTAGTAGATTATTTATTCTCTATTGTTGTTGTTTGCTTTTTAATTATATCCAACTACATTAATACCAACAGTACATGTTATGGTTTATTAGGGCCATTGTTAATGATTGTAAAGTGATGATAAATTGTTATTCTGTCAAACGACATTATTTATTGATGTATTATATTGGTTTACCATTATGCAGGCATGCAGCATGAATGATAATGACGATGGAGGGTACGAGGAAGATGACGTAGATGAAGATGATTTTGAAGAAAATAGTGAACATGAACTTGATGCAATGACATAGACTCTTGATCTCAATCAAGATGAAGAGATGGCTCTTGGTATAGAAGTAGTAAAAAAGCACTACAGGATCTTGCAACATACAAGAGAACCTACTAATCAAGATGAAGAGATGGCTCTTATTACGTTTGTTCTGTGATACATGTTTGGCTTATTCAATATTTCAGTTTAATGAGGCTGCAAACTAAGTTCAAAGTTAGGTATGTATTTTAATGATACAACAAATGAAATAACTACGTAAAAATTGAAAACATTGAATCATGAAAGCAACGGCAAACATTGAAAATGAATTGGTTTGCAGCCTCATTAAACGAATTGGTTTCATGATTCAATTGAAAACCATGTCGTTTCGAGCTAATGTTATCACCATTATGAGAGATTATATTAGCAACATGCCAGATACAGTGATCGGTAACATTTTGAATCGGTTGCCAATAACAGAAGCGGTGAGCACCTCTATTTTATCTACAAACTGGAGGTTTAAGTGGACCTTGCTCACCGAAGTCATAATTGACGAGGATTTGTTTTATTATTTAACATATAAGTTTGATGGGAGCCATGTTACTAGACTTTTAAATCAGCTTACGGGTCCCATAAAAAAGTTTGTCTTCTCTGTAGATCCCAAACCGTTGTCTGGAATGGAAGACTTGAATTATGAAGAGATTCATGATTGGCTTATGTTTTTGGCACTGCAAGGAATTCAGGAGCTGACAGTTAGAAACTGGTATGGACAACCAGTTACATTGCCAACCGAACTTTACGGGCGTATTGAATTGAAACATCTTGAAATTCATTGTTGTGATTTTCCTAGTTTGGTGTTTTTCACTAGTTTTCCAAATTTATTGAGCTTAGAATTGTGTTTAGTCAAATTTCTTACCGGTACAGTTTGGGATTTAATTGCTGGTTGTCCCTTACTTGAGTCTCTTAGATTGGATGTTGAGAGTACAAACGGGATGAAACTATGGAATCTTGCAAGTCTTAGGAATTTGAAGAAGTTACATTTGTCATTCGGTATTTCGAATGCTGTCACGACAATCATAGCATCCAATATCTTTCACCTGACAAGACTTCCATCTCTTGAGACCCTTACATTGGATTTTGACTATTGCACGGTAAGACCGTTTTGAGATTTACACTTCTAATTTTACAATGTTAAATATATGTGTAACTGTAACGACATTTAATCTTTGAAACTAACCCAAAACTCGACATGTTGTAGTTGATGCGTGATGGTAATTCCAGGATGAATGTCCCTTTGCTGTTTGTATCCCTCGTTAATCTGAATCTAAAAGGAGTTGATTTTGGCGAGACTGTTATCGTGTCACTCATCGTCCAAATGATTCGCGTATCTCCAAACTTGAAAAAGCTGGAAACCAGAGTAAGTGTAATACTTTATTACTCTATTTCATACGTATCAAATAAACATCCGTAAACTGCCATGTTTTTCTATCTCAATACCATTTGATTTTCCAGGCTGCACAAACGCTTAGTGTTTTACCTTTGGAACAACCTTCATTTGATTTAGACACAACCACATTCAGTCATGGACAGATTCAGACAGTGATTTTTCGATCCTTTCCTAGATCACAGAATGAATTACACATAATAAAGTTTATACTTGCTTGTTCCACGTCGTTAAAGAAAATGTATATCAGGGCTAGCGATTTGATGGAAGATGGTTATGATAATATCAAGACGAATTGGGAGTTCGCTAGGAAGCTGTTGAAACTCCCCCGATCTTCCGTCACAGCTGTTGTAAAATTGTTCTAGTGGTTGTAGTTTTATGTATGGTTTCAATACCCTGCGTCAATTAAATTTGTGTACACAAAGTTTGGTGTGTCTGTTTATCAAGGGTTTATGTAGTAATCGTAATATGTTGTAGGTTGTCGTCTGTATGAAACGTTGTATGTCAACGTATTTAGTATTTCCTCTGTTGCCATTATCCATTTTTATTTCATCTCGCCAAATAGCAGTTGTTTCCAAATATCAATTTGGCAACTAGCTGTTGAACGTAGGGCAACTTCTATCACTAGCTGTTGGTATAATAACTAGCAGTTGTGCGTATAATACTAGCAGTTGTAAGTATACAACCTATTCAGTTTACCAACAGTAGTCAGTTGTTTCCAAATATCAATTTGGCAACTAACTGTTGAATGTAGGGCAACTTCTATCCCTAGCAGTTGTTATAATAACTAGCAGTTGTGCGTATAATACTAGCAGTTGTAAGTATACAACCTATTCAGTTTACTAGCAGTAGTCAGTATGATTAGCAGTAGTAAAAATTAACTAGCAGTTGTAATTTGGCAACCAATTCATTTTATAATTACAGATATTTAATTTAAGTAATCAAGCATAAAAGCATTGTACCATTTTTTGACGTTTAGAAAAGTCGAATAAACCTCAAAATAATCAACTCACTCTACACATCTAATAACATGAAGCGTTATGTGCTTACGTCAAACTGATGATAAACTCACTCTACACATATAATCAACCAATTAGGAGCAACCAATTGTGTTGCTCTTTATAACAATTTTGTGGTATTTTTAAAATCCATGACCTAACAAAAATAATGTAATATTTTTTTAATCTAACTAGTTACAATACATCTACATTTCTGTTTCATCAGTGTTCACTTGAATAGTATGTTTGAAAACAAATATTAATGTTAACAAATTAAATTCACACCAATAAGTTATGGTCTATAAAAGACCTACAAATATTATTAATACACGAATACACTGAATAGTATTAGTGAGTAGAACCTTGGAGTGTATCGACTCTAGCCTGGACCTCCTTTTATAGTCTAAGGAGTCCTTTACAATATACAAGATAATTATACTTAGCATACTTATCTAATACAAAACATCCTACCCAAGAAATTCAAGAATGTTACATATTAAACCGACACAATCATACTAGCAGTGAAAACCTACATTAGCAGTGGTTTGCTCTTTATTTTATCCCGGCGCCCGCAAGCTCGTCATTTTTACCTTGACCTCAGTCTATCCAACCCGATCAGCCAGGATTGGTAGACGTACACTTGCTTCGGGAAACGGGCACCAATCAACAGAGGACTGCAGACCATAATTTTAAGCCTCTCTTTGCATATTCTATCACTCCTTCGACCCAATACCCATGATATACTTCCTTCTTCCGCTCGGGTAGAGCGAGGTTAAGAAGTAACTGGCTGAAATTTGAACATCTCAAATGGCTAATGAGAGTCTAATCGGTTTAAACTCCCACCTTTGGCACGCCATATGGTCTGGGCATGCTTCCACAAACTTCAAAGGACACGGGTTTTGGGTGAAGGAATGTTGTGAATGGTCGCGGGGATGTGTTATTAGTCGTCATTCTTGACATTTTAGAAACAACTAATTGTTTTTAGTAGTCATTTAAGAACATGTTTCAGTTGTGGCAGCAACTGCTTTGCGCTTATGTTTTTTTTTGGGGGGGGGGGTAAAGGTTTAGGCTATGTATGGGCTTTTTGGAACCGATGGTGCATGGGCAACGGGTTAACATCTTCAACTTCTATTTGGTGTTTTTTGTTGGTGGAGGAATGGTTGTTTTTTTTATGTGCGTTCCCTTTATTTACCGCGCATATTTAAAGCGAGGATTTTTGTAACGCCCCGACCCGCCAAGGGTAAAGGAATCACAAGTAATGGTGTCATATCAAAGCAAAACATACATAACCAAATGAAGTCTTAATATAAATGCGAAAATAATCCAAGTCAAAATGACTTCAATACATAGGTCCCAGCGGAAACGTAATAAACTTCAATATAATATTCGAAATAAATAAGTCTAAGATGGCATCATAAGAAAATCAAAGCTAAGAATCTCTAAGGTAAGTCCACTCATGCACTCATCCCAAAGCAACCCAGCTTCCAATGCTTAGATACCTGCCGCGGAAGAAAAGAAAAGTGCGGCTGAGCTTCAAAAGCCCAGTGAACAGATATGAAAGCAAAAGCGAATACTAAACGATAACGGATATGAAATAAAGTGAATGAGCAATAGCAAAATCTTAATCACTTTCAAAGCATAAATCATAATTTCAAATGAAGTTTATAGTCAACTACCACGAGCCCAGAAACATATATCAGATCATATTCATATTCACATAAGGCAACCTTTTGTAGGGGAGACCTACCAGAGTTATGAAGGACGTGCATGCACGCAGCATCAATCATCAGATAACAAATAACATATAACATATAACAGATAACAGATCTAGGATGCATCCATACGCCCCTTCCTACATATTCACAAATATGCTTCACCATCCAGAGACGTGGCAGAACATCACTCTACTGCCCTAGAGTCATATCAGAGGTGCATCACTGATACGGACATGAAACCCCCATGACTAGTTAAATATTTGGCTCGGGTGTCAAACTATCTTAGGTCAAATCAGAATGTCATAACTGACACAGATCATCTTTTATCAGAAAATCATTCATATTTCCAAAATCATAGTTTTCATATCAGATAGTTCAGAAATCAGATGTTTCATAATTCAGAAATCGAAGTTCAGATAAGCAATAGCTCAAACAAATCAGAATGAGGTTCATAGCAAAGGCTTAGGAAACCCTAATACGAAAGAAAACGTAAAAGAAACCTTTACTGAAAAGGTCAGAATATCTGTACCTTATTCCAACGCAAAAGATCAAAAGCAGAAAGACGAAAGGCAAAGGATTACTCCCTCTTCACAGAACCTATAGACATTAACGGTCGTCCACGTTATTTATGATTCCATAATCGTCAAAATGATCTTTTAATATTTGGTATTCATACTTTAATGATCTTCATACTTTAGGGTTTTATTAATGCGTCTTAAGTATTTTATAATTAATGTTGTAGATTAGGGTTTGTTATATCATTTATTAAAGTCTTATGTTTAAATGTGAAAATAGTTTATAGTTATAACTCACACATGAAATAACCCTTACTATATTTAGCTCAAACCCTAATCGACTCTCATTTATGTTCTAGGGTTTCTTATTCTTTAATATCTCATTAATATGCATTAACTTTATATGTTACGTCTTAATGGCTCGCTACCCAACCTAATACGTAATTGATAACCATCTTTTCTTTTACACTTTATCATGCACGTTTATGATTTCATGTGACCATAAGTTATTAGGGTTTAGTATACTTTATACGCTTTATATATTAAACTAGGGTTTATGTTTACGTAACCCTTACTCTTTTATTACACGTCCAAAACTCTTGTATACATGTTCGGTTCAACTAGGGTTTTCGGCTAGCATGTTTTACGCAAGACCTAGTTCATCTAAACATGTTACATAATCAAGTTATAATGGTTTACACCCTATTCGAAAGTCATGCATGCCTCGGTCCAAACTCATGCATGCTTCGGCCTAGCTTAACTCGACACAACCAAGACCCGATTCAATAACACTTATCACGTTACATGTTCCTTATTAGTTACAAGTTAAATTGATTTAGGGTTTCCTTGTTTTCGGTTTACACCTCTCGGCCACAAACAAAAGAGAACAAAACGCGACGAAACAAAATATAACTTGACATATATATGCAAGGTACGTTAAAGGAAGATAAATAAACGTTATACCTTAACTTGTCGAAGCAAAAATCTCAACACCAAGGTGTTATGGGTCTCGGCCGAACAAGAAGAAAGAAAAAGGAGAGGCAAAGCAAACTAGGGTTTCAATTTAATGATTATGTGATGTATTTCTAGTAGTAGCAATTAGTTTAGGTTTAGGAGATAAGTTGGGTTTGGGTTGGCTTGGTCCAACCGAACACACAAGCTCACCACAAAATGGGCTTCGGCCCTTGGCTCACACGACACAAACAAACGCCCTCTTGGCTCCTCTTGGTCCTCGGCTTGGCGCAAAAACAAAACAAAAGAAACGAGCCCGTCCAACAAATAAACGGCCCAAACTCTTATAAGCGAAACATTTAAATCCTTGTCGTAACAAAGTCGTTTACGTAATAATATTCGTTAAGTTTTATTTATTAGGTATTTAATTTCGTAAATTTTGTAAACGTATTTTACGTATTTTTGTTATTCTTGGTTCCAAGGGTATTTTCGTCTATATATATGTTTTAGATTTTCGGGTTTTACAACTCTTCCCCTCTAAAAAAAAATTTTCGTCCTCGAAAATTGAAATGAAACGAAACGAAAACGAGATGAGAACATACCGAACTTATTCAAAGAAATGAGGATAACTAGCTCGCATCGACTCTTCGGTCTCCCAAGTAGCCTCACGCTCCGGGTGATTTTTCCAAAGAATCTTAACGAACGGAATGACTTTACTTCTCATAATTCTTTCTTGTCTTTCTAAAATGGCTTCCGGTTCTTCAGATAAAGACATATCGGATCGAATCTGATCAAACGGATACGAAGCAACGTGTAATGGATGATAGTTATATCCCCTTAGGAGAGATACATGGAAAACATCATGAACATGCGATAACTGAGGCGGAAGTGCTAATCGATACGAAACTTCTCCTATACGCTCCAGAATTTCAAACGGACCAATGAATCGAGGACTGAGCTTGCCCTTGATTCCAAAACGTTTCACACCTCTAAAAGGCGAGACTTTCAAAAATACACGATCACCAACTCGAAACTCTAAATCACGACGATGCTTGTCGGCATAACTTTTCTGACGAGACCTAGCCTCCTTCAACTTTTCTCTAGCAACAGCTACTTTCTCATTAGTGATCTCAATCATTTCCGGACCTTCGATTAGACGTTCACCCACTTCATCCCAACAAGTAGGTGATCTACATTTCCTTCCATAAAGAAGTTCAAACGGTGCTGCCTTAATGCTAGCATGCCAACTGTTGTTGTATGCAAACTCTACCAAACACAAATATTCATCCCAGTTTCCAGTCCATTCCAAAGCACAAGCCCTCAGCATGTCCTCTAAGGTCTGAATAGTCCTCTCTGACTGACCATCTGTTTGAGGATGAAAAGCCGTACTAAAATTAAGTCGAGTACCCCAAGCTTTTTGCAAACCCTTCCAGAAACGAGAAGTAAAACGCGGATCCCTATCTGACACAATAGCCGTCGGAGTACCATGAAGCCTAACTATCTCTTGCTGAAAAATCTCTGCCAATCTACCAATACCATAATCCTTTCTAATTGGTAAGAAATGAGCAGATTTGGTTAGCCGATCAACAACCACCCAAATCGCATCATGCTTCTTCTTAGTAAGAGGTAGTCTAGTCACAAAGTCCATAGATATCTTATCCCACTTCCATGTCGGAATATCCAATGGTTGTAACAGTCCACTAGCTCTTTGATGTTCGATCTTCACTTGCTGACAAATCATACACTTCGACACAAACGTCGCTACATCTTGCTTCATGCCATTCCACCAGAAATACTGTTTCAAATCCCTATACATCTTGGTAGAACCAGGATGGATAGTGAAAGGATAACTATGAGCTTCAGTCATAACTTTCTCACGAAGTACCTGATCATTGGGAACACAAAGCCTATCTTCATACCATACAATTCCATCGTCATCAACCTTAAACTCCGTCTGCTTACCTTCTTCAACATTTTGAGCTACGGCCCACAACTCGCCATCATCTTTCTGAGCTTCCTTAATTTGCAGTATAAGGTTCGACTCCACCTTCATACTAGCCCAATATCCACCAAAACCTCGTACACACAACTCAACATCCAAACGTTCTAAATCACGAATGATCCTAGGCTCAATCTCAATACTTGCAAGCATACCTGATTTCCGGCTAAGTGCGTCAGCAACTACATTAGCCTTACTAGGATGGTACTGAATATTAGTGTCATAATCCTTAAGAAGTTCCAACCATCTTCTTTGTCTCATGTTGAGTTCCTTTTGGGTGAAAATATACTTGAGACTCTTATGATCGGTGAAAATATCACACGTCTCTCCATACAAGTAATGTCTCCAGATCTTCAACGCAAACACCACAGCAGCTAACTCAAGGTCATGAGTTGGGTAATTCTCCTCATAAGGTTTTAGTTGTCTTGAAGCGTAAGCTATCACCTTACCATGTTGCATCAAGACACAGCCCAATCCTTTCTTAGATGCATCGCTATAGATTTGATATCCTCCAGAACCAGATGGAAGAGTCAAAATAGGAGCGGAAACCAACCTTCGTTTCAATTCTTCAAAACTCTTTTCTCTTTCATCCGTCCACACGAACTTTTCACCTTTCCTCATCAATTGGGTTAATGGCAAAGCTAAACGAGAGAAACCTTCAACAAAACGTCGATAGTATCCAGCAAGTCCTAGAAAACTCCTGACCTCAGTCACTGTCGTAGGTCTTGGCCACTTAGTGATAGCCTCAACCTTAGACGGATCCATGGTTATACCATCAGCTGATACGATATGACCAAGGAAAGCGACTTGTCCTAACCAAAATTCACACTTCGAGAATTTGGCGTACAACTTCTTCTTCCTCAGAATCTCCAAAACTATCCGAAGATGTTGCTCATGCTCCTCTTCAGACTTAGAGTAAACTAAGATGTCGTCGATGAAAACAATAACGAACTTATCGAGGAACTCATGGAAAACACGATTCATCAGGTCCATAAACACAGCAGGTGCATTCGTCAAACCAAAAGGCATAACGAGAAACTCATAATGACCATATCTGGTACGAAACGCGGTCTTAGGAACATCTTGCTCCTTCACACGTAGTTGATGATAACCAGACCTCAGATCAATCTTAGAAAAGAACTTAGCTCCTTGCAGTTGATCAAACAAATCGTCTATGCGCGGAAGAGGATAACGGTTTCGAATAGTAATACGGTTAAGTTCACGGTAGTCGATACATAAACGCATACTTCCATCCTTCTTCTTCACAAACAAGACAGGTGCACCCCAGGGAGAAACACTAGGTCGAATGAATCCATTCTCTATCATCTCTTGCAGCTGTTCCTTCAACTCCTTCAGTTCTACAGGTGCCATACGATACGGAGCCTTCGAAATTGGTTTAGCACCAGGAATCAACTCAATGCTAAACTCAACTTCTCTAGCTGGAGGAAGACCAGGAAGTTCATCGGGAAAAACGTCGGTGAATTCACAAACAACAAAAAGGTTTTCAATGTTAGGACTCTCCAAAGATGTGTCCTTAACAGATGCTAGAAAACCTTGACACCCATGAGCAATCATGGTCCGTGCCTTCATAGCAGAAATGAACTTAACAGATTTGAGTGGTTTAGAACCATAATAAACGAATTTAGGATGTTTTACGTCTCCAAAGATCACAGTTCTAGCATAGCAGTCGACGGAAGCTCTATGATAAGCCAACCAATCCATGCCTAGAATGATATCAAAGTCGACCATATCGAGAGGATACAGATGTGCAGGGCGAATACGATCATCAAAACGAAGAGGACACTTAACGTATTTATGATCAATGATCATGTGGTTTTTCATAGGCGTAGATATCGATAAATGATTCGTTAGTGGTTGTGGCTTCATATTAAGTTTCTTAGCACATGTGACAGATATGATGGAGTGTGTGGCACCGGTGTCAAATAAAACGAAGACAGAATAATCATCAATGAAAAGAGTTCCCGTAATGGTACCTGAAGTATGCTCCGCCTGATTCCGAGTAGTAGCATAAACACGTCCAGTAGTAGGTGGCGGTTTGGTGTAGTTTCCAGGAATCGCCGGGTTCCTCTTAGGGCAATCCTTGATCTTGTGAGTAGTGGAACCACAAGAGAAACATCCACCAGTGGCCTTGAAACACGGTCCCGGATGAGCCTTTCCACAAGTAGTACAGATAGGTGGGGGAGGCAAAACTTCAGCTGTCCTTTGCTGACCAGAAGATCCTGAAGCACGACCCTGATTCGATCCTCGAGCCGACTGATCTTTGTTGTAACGCTGGTTATTGTTACCTTGATTCTGACAATCATTTCCACTCTTACCAGCAGCTCTGCTATCCTGACCCCTCGTCTCAAGGCGCCTAGAGTCCACATTCCTTCCCGACTGACCCCGCTGATCATAACCCTTATCCACTTGTCCCCTTGAATCATAACTCCTGCCAGTATTTCCCTTATACTCATTACTTTGAGTCCTACCTTGAATCCGATCACCATCGCGATTACGCTTGTTGTAACCTGAACCCTAATGAAAGATCTCAATGTTACGAGCTGCATCATTGCAGGCCGACACATCCTCATACTCAGTGTTAAGCAGTCGGTCCAACACCCACTTCTTCAGTCCCCATTTGAAATGCTTAGCTTGGCGCCTACCATCTCCAGCAATCGCTCCAACAAAGCTTACCAACCTCATAAACCTACTCATGTACTCATTGGAGTTCTCATGATCAAACTGGTAGATCGCTTGGTAATCCCTCTCATACCTTTGCTGTTCAGCATCAGGGAAGTAACGGTTATAGAAGATAGTCCGAAACTCCGCCCAAGTACAAGTAACAGCGAAAGCATCTCCTCCTCTTGCTTGTTTCAATGCTTTCCACCAATTTAAAGCATCACCTTCCAATTTAAACGCAGCCAAACGAGTCTTAAACTCGTCTCCACAACCCAATACTTCAAACAGCTTCTCGACATGAGTGATCCAGTCCTCAGCTTCAGTGGGAGTAGCAGCAGTGCTAAAAGAAAGAGGCTTGAGCTTACCGAAACGCTCGAGCCAAGTATGAATGCCTGTGGGTTGATTTCCTCCACCACTACCCGAAGCACCATTCTGATTACGGATGTTGTTGATCACCTGTTCCATCATCTCAGGTGTAGTCAAACCAGGGAAAAGGGAGTTGAGAGCATTTGCAATCGCAGCATCCATGTTAACAGCATCATCGTCTCCATCCGCGCCACCAGTAGTACGAGTTCGAACCATCTAAACGATATTCAAACGATTAGCAAAAGAACAAAGGTGAGATACGAAATGGAAGTTCGCAGAAGGAAACCTAAGTCTACCCAATCCTCACAGGTCAAATCCTAATTCCAAGGGATAACCTAAGGTTCTTATGTTCACAGGTCCTGACTACAAGTCGTAAACCTGGGCTCTGATGCCATAAATTGTAACGCCCCGACCCGCCAAGGGTAAAGGAATCACAAGTAATGGTGTCATATCAAAGCAAAACATACATAACCAAATGAAGTCTTAATATAAATGCGGAAATAATCCAAGTCAAAATGACTTCAATACATAGGTCCCAGCGGAAACGTAATAAACTTCAATATAATATTCGAAATAAATAAGTCTAAGATGGCATCATAAGAAAATCAAAGCTAAGAATCTCTAAGGTAAGTCCACTCATGCACTCATCCCAAAGCAACCCAGCTTCCAATGCTTAGATACCTGCCGCGGAAGAAAAGAAAAGTGCGGCTGAGCTTCAAAAGCCCAGTGAACAGATATGAAAGCAAAAGCGAATACTAAACGATAACGGATATGAAATAAAGTGAATGAGCAATAGCAAAATCTTAATCACTTTCAAAGCATAAATCATAATTTCAAATGAAGTTTATAGTCAACTACCACGAGCCCAGAAACATATATCAGATCATATTCATATTCACATAAGGTAACCTTTTGTAGGGGAGACCTACCAGAGTTATGAAGGACGTGCATGCACGCAACATCAATCATCAGATAACAAATAACATATAACATATAACAGATAACAGATCTAGGATGCATCCATACGCCCCTTCCTACATATTCACAAATATGCTTCACCATCCAGAGACGTGGCAGAACATCACTCTACTGCCCTAGAGTCATATCAGAGGTGCATCACTGATACGGACATGGAACCCCCATGACTAGTTAAATATTTGGCTCGGGTGTCAAACTATCTTAGGTCAAATCAGAATGTCATAACTGACACAGATCATCTTTTATCAGAAAATCATTCATATTTCCAAAATCATAGTTTTCATATCAGATAGTTCAGAAATCAGATGTTTCATAATTCAGAAATCGAAGTTCAGATAAGCAATAGCTCAAACAAATCAGAATGGGGTTCATAGCAAAGGCTTAGGAAACCCTAATACGAAAGAAAACGTAAAAGAAACCTTTACTGAAAAGGTCAGAATATCTGTACCTTATTCCAATGCAAAAGATCAAAAGCAGAAAGACGAAAGGCAAAGGATTACTCCCTCTTCACAGAACCTATAGACATTAACGGTCGTCCACGTTATTTATGATTCCATAATCGTCAAAATGATCTTTTAATATTTGGTATTCATACTTTAATGATCTTCATACTTTAGGGTTTTATTAATGCGTCTTAAGTATTTTATAATTAATGTTGTAGATTAGGGTTTGTTATATCATTTATTAAAGTCTTATGTTTAAATGTGAAAATAGTTTATAGTTATAACTCACACATGAAATAACCCTTACTATATTTAGCTCAAACCCTAATCGACTCTCATTTATGTTCTAGGGTTTCTTATTCTTTAATATCTCATTAATATGCATTAACTTTATATGTTACGTCTTAATGGCTCGCTACCCAACCTAATACGTAATTGATAACCATCTTTTCTTTTACACTTTATCATGCACGTTTATGATTTCATGTGACCATAAGTTATTAGGGTTTAGTATACTTTATACGCTTTATATATTAAACTAGGGTTTATGTTTACGTAACCCTTACTCTTTTATTACACGTCCAAAACTCTTGTATACATGTTCGGTTCAACTAGGGTTTTCGGCTAGCATGTTTTACGCAAGACCTAGTTCATCTAAACATGTTACATAATCAAGTTATAATGGTTTACACCCTATTCGAAAGTCATGCATGCCTCGGTCCAAACTCATGCATGCTTCGGCCTAGCTTAACTCGACACAACCAAGACCCGATTCAATAACACTTATCACGTTACATGTTCCTTATTAGTTACAAGTTAAATTGATTTAGGGTTTCCTTGTTTTCGGTTTACACCTCTCGGCCACAAACAAAAGAGAACAAAACGCGACGAAACAAAATATAACTTGACATATATATGCAAGGTACGTTAAAGGAAGATAAATAAACGTTATACCTTAACTTGTCGAAGCAAAAATCTCAACACCAAGGTGTTATGGGTCTCGGCCGAACAAGAAGAAAGAAAAAGGAGAGGCAAAGCAAACTAGGGTTTCAATTTAATGATTATGTGATATATTTCTAGTAGTAGCAATTAGTTTAGGTTTAGGAGATAAGTTGGGTTTGGGTTGGCTTGGTCCAACCGAACACACAAGCTCACCACAAAATGGGCTTCGGCCCTTGGCTCACACGACACAAACAAACGCCCTCTTGGCTCCTCTTGGTCCTCGGCTTGGCGCAAAAACAAAACAAAAGAAACGAGCCCGTCCAACAAATAAACGGCCCAAACTCTTATAAGCGAAACATTTAAATCCTTGTCGTAACAAAGTCGTTTACGTAATAATATTCGTTAAGTTTTATTTATTAGGTATTTAATTTCGTAAAATTTGTAAACGTATTTTACGTATTTTTGTTATTCTTGGTTCCAAGGGTATTTTCGTCTATATATATGTTTTAGATTTTCGGGTTTTACAATTTTACTGTTCTTGCACGCGGTATAATTAATTTCCAATTACTGTTTTGTGGGTAGGCACGTTCCTAGGCTCCTACCCTTCTATTTTTCCTGCTGGATTTGTCCCAAAATTTCTAGGGAAAGAACGTGAATATTTACTTGCAAATTTGTTCACCTTTTTTTGGTATTTGGATAAGCCTTATCCGTAATTACAAACCGCTTGAATTTATCGGTTTATTATCCTTTTTTGCACTGAAAGTTTGCTATGTCTCTATATATTTTTTTTGGAAAAATGTAGCTTCCACAACTGTTGTTGGTTTTGGAAATGTTGCTTATGCACGTTTGACAAACTGAAGTAAATCATTCATATCGGCGCTTTAAATTTTACTTTTAAAATTTGAACTTCAACTAGTCAACCTTTTAATTCAAAAAAAACCATATGCAGGAGGGACTTTTTTATTATTATAACTGATTTGGAAAAAACAGAAACAAAGTTGGTATTTGCGTCGACACTAGCGGTGGTTTGAGTGAACCTAGCAGTGGTTTGTTAAACTGTAGCAGTGGTTGCGTATTAACATATGCATATAATTGGGAATATGTTCAAACCATGTAGCCTCCTTTGGTTTTTCCAAAAACGCAACCATGTTGTGAGTTTCAGCAGAAGAGTTGGGCACCATTGATGTTTATTTTGAAATTGATTGCAACAGATTGTTAGGTGTTGCGAATTATGATGTGTGTTGGTCTAAACTATGTTTTTCCCTAGCAGTTGTAACTCTATTTTTTTTTTATCCCTAATTGAATCTAAATTAATCTGTACTTTCAAAACAACTGTTTTACTCTTGTAGCAGTTGTTAGTATTTTTGGACGTATTTATCCCCAAATGTGCTATTCTAATCAGCAAAAGCAACTGTTATCGTCACGCTTAATCAACTCACTCTACACATGTAATAACCTGAAGCGTTATGTGCTTACGTCAAAGTGAAGATGTTGACGTTTTTATAATAACTTATGGTCTATAAAACACCTGGAAATAATATTAATACATGAATACTCTGAATAGTATTAGCGATTACAACCTTGAAGTGTATCGACTCTAAATATGCCGAAAAGTTATATCAAACTCTAGCCTGGACCTCCTTTTATAAGCTAAGGAATCCTTTACAATATACAAGATAATTATACTTAGCATACTTATCCGTACAAAACATCCTACCCAAGAAATTCTAGAATGTTACATATTAAATCGACACAATGATACTAGCAGTGAAAAACTACATTAGCAGTGGTACGCAACTTAATTGTGAGTGTGGATTCCTTCTTGTTTGCTATCATTTTCTTGAAGGATTTCCCGTCGTTTGGTTCTCCTGGGGCGGCCGTATTTTCATATGGGATTCCCTGCAGAAGTTCGATAGGCTTCTCAACGGGTTTCCCGTGTAAATCCGCCCCTATTTGCCCCTATGCGCCCCTATGCGCGGTACTCGAAGAGCTTTTAGTGGGGTTGCTTTTCCAATCAGCGCAACTTTTATTTTAGAGCAATGATAGAACCACAAATAATTTAGAAAAAATACATCCACACACTGACGTGATAGGTTTGAATTAGAGTGAGGAGAGAGAACTGTCACAAAATACACCAATCATCCCCTACACGATAGCATGGGATTTTTTTTACGAATTATTTATGTGGTTTGCTCTAAAGTTAATCCCAGTGCCCGCAAGCTCATCATTTTTACCTTTAACCCAGTCTATCCAACTCGATATGCCAGGATTAGTAGACGTACACTTGCTTCGAGGGCCGGGCTGCAATCAACAGAGGACTGGGACCAGAAATTTCAGCCGTGTTGTTTGCCTCTCTTTGCACATTCTACCACTCCTTCGACCCCAATACCCATGATATACATCCTTCTTCCGCTCGGGAAGAGCGAGGTTAAGAAAGAACTGCCTGAACTTTGAACATCCTAAATGGCTAATGAGAGTCTAATCGGTTTAAACTCCAACCGTTGGTACGCCATATGGTCAGGGCAGGCTTCCACGAACCTCAAAGGACACGGGTTTTGGTTGAAGGAATGTTGTGAATGGTCGCGGAGATAGGTCAATTTTGTCGTCTTAGAAACGACTAATTGTTTTTAGTAGTCATTTAAGAACATGTTTCAGTTGTGGCAGCAACTGCTTTGCGCTTATGTTTTTGTTTTGGGGGGTAAAGGTTTAGGCTATGTATGGGCTTTTTGGAATCGACGGTGCGTGGGCAACGGGTTAACATTTTCAACTTCTCTTGGTTGTTTTTTGTTGGTGGAGGAATGGTTGTTTTTATGTGATTTCCCTTTATTTACCTCGCGTATTTAAAGGGAGGATTTTACTGTTCTTGCACGCGGTATAATTAATTTCCAATTACTGTTTTGTGGGTAGGCACATGCCTAGGCTCCTGGGCAGCTATTTTTCCTGCTGGATTTGTCATAAAATTTTTAGGGAAGGAACGTGAATATTTACTTGCATATTTTCTCTCCTTTTTTGGTATTTAGATAAGACTTATCCGTAATTACAAACCATTTGAATTTATCGGTTTATTATTATCCTTTTTTGCACTGAAAGTTTTCTATGTCTGTACATCTGTTGTTGGTTTTGAAAATGTTGCTTAAGCACGTTTGACAAACTGGAGTAAATCATTCATATCCGCGCTTTAAATTTCACTTTTAAAATTTGAACTTCAACTAGTCATTTGGAAAACAGAAACAAAGTTGATATTTGCGTCGACACTAGCGGTGGTTTGAGCGACCCTAGCAGTGGTTTTTTAAACTGTAGCAGTGGTTGCGTATTCACATATGCATATAATTGAGAATTTGTTCAAACCATGTAGCCTCCTTTGGTTTTTCCAAAAACGCAACCATGTTGTGGTTTTTTATCCCCAATTTAATCAAAATTAATTTGTACTTTCAAAACAACTGTTTTGCTAGTATTTTTGGGCGTATTTATCCCCAATTATGCTATTCTAATGAGCAAACGCAACCGTTATCGTCATCTAGTATCTACACACGAAAATTGTGACAATCAAGTTAAAGTTATTGGGCAATTTCGTTGGAACCTCAGGCCACCTTCCAATTTGCAATCTGGGCAACTAAATGCCATCATTGGGCAATACTTGTTGTACGCTCGGGCAACCATAATTCTTAACCATATGATCATAAAGGATACACTTAACAGCACTAAGTTTGGCATAGAAGCACTATCGCATGGTTGGCAGCATAAACTCATAAATATTTTTTACAAGAACAAACATTCATAACAGGTGGAACCATTCCTTGTGCACTAGCCCTTTTTTTTTCTATGATCTCGAACCCTCTTTCAGTTTTCGTGATAGAAACACGCTTTGTTAACTTCCTTCTTTTGAAAGGTGTTGCACTACCGCACCGCATGCCAGCGTCCTCTTCCTGCCATACTATGTTTTTGAAATAAAATTGTGACAAAGCCTGTAGCTCGTGCACAATGTAGACGTCCATGGATCCATTCTCATCAGCAAGGTCATACATTCGTCGAATGTCATTGTCTGTGTGCAACAATGTTAAACCATCTTCTAGTGCCTTATTTGGTGCAGCATAAAATAAAGCCCATTTTCCCCTCCAATATCATTCAAAACATGATCAAGCACCCTGGTAAATGCAACCCTGGTGGAGCTAAAACACCAGACATCAGCAAGGAGACCGCCTACATAGCGGAGTGGCTGAAATTCAAATTTCCCGTTGTGGTGCACTTTAAATATGACTTCTTTGGTTTCCGCCATGTCCTATAAAACATAAACCCTAAAAACAATTTCAATAACTTTTAATTAAATAAATATTTAATAATAGAATATAAAATATAAAGCTGCACAGTTATTTATATTCATGTACTCTATAAATATATGAACGAATAAGGTAACAAAGTACATACGGCCATACGGGGGAGTACAACAAACCTGGATTTGTTTATAAAAAAGAAGAAAAGGACAACGATTTTTTTATTTGGATTCTTCGATGAAAGTGTAAGCATCCGCAATGCAACTTGGTGAAAGACTTTAACTTGGTGAAAGACTTTTTACTATTCTAATAAGATATTCAAATGACTTGTTCCATTGTGGCAATAACTTTGAAGAAGACTTTTTACAAAAACACTAGTAAATAAGTGTTTGAAGCTATTGTCAAAAAGCTTTTGTATTTATAAAATTTCATTTTTCACCCAACATTAAATATGCAAATGCTTTTTGCAGTGGAGTAGTTGTGTTCAATGCATCAAGTCTTTTATGACTTGATGCATTGGTAATGCTCGAGGAATGTGTGGATGTTGATAGTTGAAGATTATTAATTTGATTTAAAAATACAAAAACCATTTCCCAAAAAGCAACTGACATACTTACCAGTAAACAGGTGAAAAGTGAAAACAAAATAGCCAAATGTTAGAGTTCACAAAAAAAGTCAAAAAAAGTAAAATGCAGAGGCCACTGATACTCTAACTCTTTGTGACCACAAAAAACCCATTTGCAAACACCAATTATTACAGTTAGTTTGGATTATTCACACTATACACCAATTCAAATTGTCAATAAATAATACAGCTGTCTACACAAAAACTAAAAACACCTTTTCATTTGTGAAATTTACCTTTAACTTCTACTGTGATATTTTAGTCAATTGACATTTAGATCAATTAGATTATCAATCATCACAATCATTTACGAAATGGCGTGTTCTTTGTGTCAAGATGGTACATGCACTCCGAATTGTACTAATTTGCACGATTCTTTATTTAAAGACATGATAAACCGTTTCAAGAGAATGGTAATTGCTTGTGAGCCGGGAAAGACTTTCCCAATAGAAGGAAATTTTAGACAGAAACAAGAGCTGATTGATAAGAGGAAGAGAATGATTGAACAACTTCCAGAGTATGAATGTGAGTATGAAGATATGAAAGCGCGTTTCAAGAGGATCGAAGATGATAATGCTAATTTGGAAGCAACGTATGAAGAGGCGATAGCTGATTTTAAGATTTAGAAAGATTATAATGCTGATGCTGAAGCGAAGTATGAAGAGATGCAAGCCAGTTTTAAGATTTTGAAAGATCATAATGTTGTTGTCAAAGCTAAGTATCAAGAGATGGTTGAATGTGCCAAAAATCTTATCAACAGACTCAAAGAAGTTGCAGCTGATGCTGATGATTTTTAGGATTATGACTGTGTTTTGTAAATGTTTAAGAATGTGCTATTTTGGAATGATTAGGTATGTAAGGTAATAAGTATTTATCTAATTAACAAGGTACTAGATTACTGCATCAAATTTTATGTTATGATTTTATGATATCATTTGTGAAAACATAAATAATCAAAATAATAGCCAATCTCGATATTCTTCACATGCGAATATACTCTAACTAGACTTAATTGCAATACTAAACTCAAAATTCCATTAGTTATTGATATTATTCACTAGGAAACATAAATTTTACAAACCTCAAGAGTCAAGATGATTCTTTAAAGGCTGCAGTTGAAGAAAAGGAGAATGAAGGGGTGCAGGCAACCACTTCCAGTACTGCTGCATCCACCGCTAGTATTGGAGTAACCACTGCTGCTATTATTATACCCACTGCCAGTTCAGACGTTTCCACTGCATAGGCAACCATTGCTACAATTATAACCACATCATAAACACCAACACCAAAACCAAAAAAGGCTGACAATGAGATTGCCATACAATTGGTCAACCAAAAGCAATCTCACCCTATCCCTGCACCTAGACTTATTGCTAAGACTCTAAACATTGGTGAACCTGTGCAGAAAGATGTAGTTACTCAAACTGATATTGGAAAGGTAAAGGGATTGCAGATCCAACTTTGGTGTTTCAAAGTACAGAGGATCATATAGCTTTTGATGAAAAAACCACTCCTTATTAGTCTACAAACTGCCACTAAATTTTTTAATGAACCAAGTAATGTTACATACTTAACTAACGAGATCTAAGGTATCATACCCTACATAATTACGAATCAAATACACATAAAAATGGAATTAACACCTATCTAACATAGCTATTCATCGAATAACAAAAACGATTTATTATAAGACAGAACCAATTGGAAATAATCATATGTAATAAACAACGAGAACAATATTTACGTACCATATTTGGGAACATTTTTTTAAGACTTGATCAATCGAATGTGGTTTGCAATCAACACTGTAGCTTTAAAGATGGTGACATAACTGACGTTACAAGGAAGACAGAGGGCTGACGAAGAAGACGGTTTGATTTGTGAAAATAGTACTGCGAGAAGCAAGAGAAAACCGATAACTATGGATGCTTTATTGGTCAGTGACTTTTGGATTTTGAACTCTCTTAATTAATGGATACTGTACTTTTACTATTCAAATGTGCTACTTTTTTGTCTAACGTAAAATGACGATAGAACCCTTTTTAAAATTATACGGTTGCCCACCACTTTTTAGTTGCCCAAAAAACAATACCTTACACATACGGGACACTTGTCGCAATGTCGATGAGTTGCCCAATGACAGCGGTTGCCCTCGGTCTATTTTCAAATTAAAAATAAAAGTGGTCTAGAAAGTGATATGCATCAGGGCGCGCGGTCTATTTGCGTCATTTTCCCTTATTTAAAACAGTTGCAAAACACAGACAACCAAACGACCTCAAGTGGGAAATATTAGGTTTTCTTTTGTGAATCATCTCAAAGGGACATTTTCCTTTTAAAACATAAGATGGCAGCCTGTTAATCAAATAGACAGCAGTTAAAATACAATCAGACCAGAATTTCAAAGGAATTCCCCCTGAAACATAAGACTCCTTGCCACATTAAGCAAGTGTCTATGTTTCCTTTCAGCAATCCCATTTTGCTGAGGTGTATGAGCAAAAGAAGTTTGATGTATTATGCCAAGTTCAGAAAAAACTTGATGCATTTTCTTATTCACAAATTCTGTTCCATTATCAGATTTTACAGTTTTGATTTTAGAATTAAACTGATTAGAAAACATGTTTATAAAGGACACAAAAACATCAAATACTTCATCCTTAGTTTTAACTAAGTATACCCATTGATGAGTGTCTATATACTCATCATTTTTGTACCATTTAAACTGCAAAAACATCTGAAAACACTCAGAAATGCATCAAAATGATAAAAATATCACAAATAAGTGTTTTATGTGTTTTAAATGCAAAAATATCAAAATCTGGTGAAAAACGTATCAAGTTTGCATAATTGGCAGTTTTAGTCCCTCAAGTTTCAAAAGTTGTCAAAAACAGTCCCTGGTAAATCAAAATAAAGAAAAATATCATTTCAAGTCCCTAAGGATTCATAAGTTGTCAAAATTGGTCCTTGAGATTTAAAATTGCAAAATTACAACTTAGGTCCCTAAACTTTCAAAAATGACAAGTTTGGTCCTTGGAATATTGGAGATTGTCAAGTTTGGCCCTTGGATTATAATTTCAGAATGTACATGATTGGTCCCTGGAAAATCAGAAATGGCAGCTTTGGTCCTCCATCTTTCAGAAATTACAAATTGGTCCTTATGATTATTAAAGCAAACCATGACCCTTTGTATCTTTTGGTCCCCTGTCAAGCCCCCTTGGCCCCTGCCAAAACCTGTGACTCCCCTGTTTGACCCCCTGCCATAATAATATAAGCCCGGTCAAATATGGTCAAACCACCTTTTCCCTCCAACTTGTCTTCCCTCCCACCTGTTTGCCTGCAAATCTCAGACCTCTCCCATCACCTCACCTTATCCCTTCAACCCTCCTCCATCATCATATTCCTACCCTCTAAACACACCACCACCCCCAGTTGCAATTTCAGAACCCCACTGGCAAAAATAATTTTGGCGCCAAAATTGCATCAAACGGCCAATATTGTTTCAAGTAATCCAATGGCCAAGAAAAGAAGTGGGATTTGCTCAGAGGTCAAGTGGGAGTACTTTTGCTATAAGAAGAAGGAAGAAGAGAGAGTGAAGGAGTAGTCTTTTAGTTTTAAAAATTCCTTGTATGTCGTTTTTACTTAAATTATCTTAATTAGTTTCTAAATTTGTAACTTTAAGTTTTCTTGTATTGAATTTAAGTTAATTGATCATTGTAAGCTACTTTCAAGTTTCAATTCAAAGTTTTATTATGGTTTCAAGTTTTATGCTCAATGTTAAAAAAATTCAGTTTCAAGCTCCTACATTCAAGCTTTTAGTAGCCTATTTTCAAATTTATATAAGCTTATTTAAGCTATTTATAGCTTTTGGTAAGTTGGTATTTGGTCAACAAAAGTCAACCTGTGCAGAGATTTTGGTTCAAGCAGTGATGGAAATGGATATTGGTTGTTGCAGAGCTGGTTTTGGATTGGGTTTGGTATAGAATAGTAATGTTTGGTTTGGTATAAGCTGCATAATAAGCTGGACACTTGTGAGTTTGTATCTTATTTTCCATTTCTAATTCAGTTTGCATAAAGTGTTTGTGTTGGAATCTGTGGTCATTAAATATCTTAAACCTGTTTATTTAGTTGTAATTAGGATACTAGATTTAGTTTAAGTGTTAGAATGAGCTAACTCAGTAGTTGGCTTAGTTTAAATTGCAAATCAGTTAGTTAAGTGGTGTTTGGATCAGTTAGCTTAATTAGGTTTGAGCTTTGATTTGTGCTTAAAATCTGTCTACTCAGTCTTAATATTGGTAGCTAGAACCAAATTTGTCAAAACTTTGTCTCTGCATAAGCTCAAAGTCAAAATCATCATGAATCTGTCCTAAGTTCATGTCTGTTAGAAATTTGTGATATCAAAGGCTTGATTTGTGTTCAAATATCATTAGAGTAGCTTGCATTAGTCTTAGTTTACCATAAAACATCTATTTCAGTTCATAAATTGGGATCAAAACTCATAAAAGTCAAAGTTACCAAACTGCTAAGGAAAGTCAAATTGAAAAAGTCAGTTTTCACCCAACTTGGGTGATTTTTAATTGATTCATTCTTGGATCAATTTAAGTGAAATTTTGGGTTTTGCAAGATCAGTTGGTCAAGGTTGGATAAATAATTTTAGTTGAATTTTAGTAATTTTCTATAAGCCTCAAAACATGTCAATATGGTCATAAGTCCCCTGTACACACTCAGTGTATACTGAGTGTGCACAGGTGTTGTGCAAAGCTTGTCACAAGCTCATTAGAGCTTATCTAGGTCTGAAACTTGGTTTAGAGATAGTTAAGCTGGTTGACTTGAGTTCTTCAGTTTTGTTTTTCACATAAGCTTGTCCAATAAGCTTGTGCTTAAGCTTCAAAAGTAGACAGAAATCTTTTTGGCACTTAAGTTTTAATCACCAAATCTATTTAGTTTGCATTATAGAGGTTAAGAGCAGTTGTATTTGGTTGCTTTTGAGTAATATTAGCTTAACTTAGTTGCTGTAATCATTTGGTGCTCAGTTGGTAACTTTAGCTTATTTCAAATGCTTATTTATAAGCACTTGTCACTGCAGTTTCATATTCTCACACATAAGCTACTGTTTTTATATTTTTCATAGACTTAGAATATAATTTTAGACTTTTCCTGAATTTTTCATATTTTTCTAGCACTGTTTGCTATTTTTCTTCATTTAAAACAGTTTTTAGGCATTTTTAATTAGCTTTTAATACAATTAAATCAGAAAAACTTCAAAAAAAATAAGTTTTCATTTTTCCTAGGATAAGATAAATATAAAAAGCAAAAAAATAATTTTTCCAGATTTTTCTTAGTTTAATTTGTAATTTTTAGCAATTTAATTAGTTTTAAATAGTTTTTAATTCATAGAAAATAGAAAAATAATCAGAAAAATATAAAATTAGTTTTGGAAATTCTATTTAGTTATTTTAGATTTTTCTAAGTCATAATTTCATTTTTCTAGCTTTATTTCATATTTTCTTGTATTTTAGGGTATTATTAAATAGGTAAAAATAGTTTTTAATTAATAATAATTAAATAAATAGTAATAAAAATAATTTTCTTTTTCTAAAAATTTTCTCTTATCATTAGGATTGTAAAAAATGTCATTTTTATATTTTTAGGATTAATATTGTTTCAGTTTCACATTTTCTTTTGTACGTTACGTAGTTTTTAAGTTAAATTTGTAAAAGAAAAAAATCAAAAACATCATTTTAAAAATAGTGATAGCGTTTATTTAATATAATTTATCTTTTTAATTTTCTTTAATTTGCATTTAAGCCCTTGTAATTTATAAACTTTTTCTTTAAAGTATAATCAATCACAATCCTTTTCCCGTTCAAATTCTCTCTATCACTATTCGTTTGATTATTCAGTGCACAGCTCGTTGGGACTTAACGACCTGGGGAAACACTATACTCCTCTAGATCTTAATTGCATTTGGTTCCAGACTGTTTGAAGTTTGTTACGGTTGACCATTCACAAGTGGTCAGCTTGTGTGACAAAACTTGACCGTCTGGGAGCGAATCACCCATACAACCCTAGAGAAATCATCAACTATAGTCAAAAAATATCTATACCCTTCTCTGCTAGTGACTATGTATGGACCCCATATTAGACTGAAGAACATTCAAGACTGGATCAGCAGGGTGACCCAGTCTGTTATGCCACACAAACTTTGACACATTATAAGACATGATCAAACTACAGTTACTTATAGGATTAACTGGTTGCATATCAAACAGATATAGACCATCAGACTGGCTACGAGTCCCCAAGACATTCTCCCTTTTCAAGTCCTGAATATAACACTTATCCTCATCAAAACCAACAAACATCTTACTATCTCTGATAAGTTTATTAACAGATAATAGACTAACACAATAACCAGGCACAACTAAAACATCATATAAAATCACATTATTTGTAAGTTTCAGATTACCAACATGACTAATAGTAGCAAGAGTACCATTAGGATGACCAACAGTAATTTGTAAACTAGATATATCAACAATATTAAATATTCCTTTTGGTAGAAACAGTTAGGTGCTGATTAGCACCAGAATCAATAATCCACCCCAATGTAAGACTCTTAACAGTAAGACTAGAATTGGCAAAGTAATGTTTAGAAAAATTCATATTAAACCAAACATTATGATTGAAGAATGAAACCCTACCTGCCATGTTGGCATGTATGCTTCCAGAAGGAGAATCATTAATCAAAGACAGAAGTTTCTTCATCTGTTCAGAAGTAAAACCAGAAGAAGTGCTAGTAGAAGAAGATTTGTCATTTGGTTTAACCTCAAAATTAGCATTACAAGTTTGTTTAAAACCATTTTGCTTAAAAGTGCCATTGGGTTTAGAAAAACCAGGAGGAAAACCAATTATTTCATAACACCTTTCTATAGTATGCCCTATCTTTCCACAGTTTTTACAATTCAGATTAGGATTAGGACCTCTATTAACAGTGTTATTATTATTATTATTAATACTTCTAGTGTTACTACTATTATTATTATTATTAAATCCCCTTCTATTGTTATTAAAAGACTTAACAACAAAAGAATAAGCATTCAGTTTAGACTCAGTAATACTAGAAGACTCAGGAACACCTCTATGAGACTCCTCTCTAGAAACAGTAATATAAGCATCTTTAACCTCTGGGAGAGGATCCCTAGTTAACAAAGCAGTTCTAACAGGTTGATAACAATCATCCAATCCAGAAACTGCATCAATCTCATAAGTTGCTTATGCAACACCAATTCTTTGCTAGCATCACAAGAGCACTTAACTTCACAACACATATAGGCAATTTAGTTAAAGCATCAAATTCTCTCCAAAGAGAGTTAAGCCTATGATAATAATCAGCAACGAAAGTACCACATTGCTTAACACAATTAATTTTCTGTAACAGATTATAGACAACAGAACCATCAACTTTATCATATGTCTCTTTTAACTCTTTCCAAACAGATGCAGAATTTTCAGAATACATAAGACCCATATAAACATCTTGAGATATAGAATTCATAATACATGTAAGAACAATAGCATTACATCTATCCCACTGAGCAGTCAAAACATCACTAGTCATAAAAGACTCTCTTAAACAAGATCCATCAACAATGCTATACTTATTCCTAGCTTGTAAAGCAAGTTTCATGGCACCAGACCATATTCTATAATTTTCAGTACCACTTAACTTGAATTGAATTAAAGTAGTATTACTGTTATCATTAGTTTGAATATGTAAAGGATTACCAGCATCAAGATTATTGATTAGAACATTATTAACACCACTAGATTCACCATTTTCAGACATGATGAAAGCAAAAGAAGCACAACAAAGAAACAAGAATCAGAAAGAAAGCAACAACTAATAAGCAATAAGACAAACAAAATTAAAAGAAACCAACAACAATCACCAACGATCAAGAACCTATCCTCCAGCAATCTAATCTCAACAACAACTTCCAATAAATCCCAAGAACCTATCCTCCAGCAATCTAGACACAACAAGACTAAAAAACTAAAAAACAACTCACACCCAAGAAACAACAAAGAGTCAGTCAATTGAACTAGGGTTGGCCAGAGCAGGTATCCACACTATTCAAGATGGAGGGTCAAGATGTTAACCGAACCCGTTTGCACTCAATTAACCAAACATTTATTGATCTTAAGAGAGAAAAGATACTAACAGTGCAACAAATACCAGCAGCGGAAACCAGACAATCAATAACTCAAAATTAGAATTAATGATCACCCAATAAGCCCTCAATCAATATCAGAACACCAGAAACAAGAAACCCCCAAAAACCAAATTAGGGTTTCAGAAACCCTAATTTTCCAATCCACATAAATCCACCGGATCTCCCCTAAATAGATGAATCACACCACGGCCGTAAAGAATACGACCTCAATTAACCAATACCAATACCAGATCCAAAAATCCCCAAATTAGGTAACAAACCCTAATTCAAGAATCAACCAAGAACCACCAGATCAGAACCGTGGCTCTGATACCATGTAAAAATGGTAAATAACACACGACAACATGCAATTACACCCAGCCAACCACCCCTTGGTGTATTTTATTTATCAACAACTATAGTAGATAAGTCTCCAAACGGATGTTTACCAAACAAATACAAAGACAAGTGTGATCTCCTTCAGAAGGACACCACAAGACCTCACTTACAAATAAACTCAACTCTCAAACAATCAAGATCAAAGATGTTTGATCTTATGACAATAACCAGAATCACAAAATGTGTGAAAGAAAACTAGAGAAAAATAGCTAGAGATATAAACTGAACGAGAGATCTTTCAAACCCTAGATCAGGATAGAACATTATATACACTCCATATTTTCACTTAAGCCCTTCAGAATAAACCATCTTGACATATCAGCTCAGCACTTGACATAAACTTTAACCAAGAATGATAAATACTACATTCAGCCTCTCAATATTAAACAAGCAGCTTGACATTATCTTCAACAAAAAGGTCGCCCATCTATAGTTTAGACATTGTAGAGCATTGCAACAAACTTGACCAAAATAAAATTTATGAGACTATAGAACAATATGTATATGTAAAATTTGTTAAGTGGACTTATTTGTATTAGATTTGTATTAAAGAGCACGGTATAGGAAACCAACTACGTGTTGTTGGCAAATTTTGGGAACCAACAACATGCCATAGTGCACCACCCTTAGTGCCATTGGGGTGTTATTCATATTTTCGTTGTTTCACCCACGTGCTTTATTCACATCTCTCTCTCTCTCTCTCTCTCTCTCTCTCTCTCTCTCTCTCTCTTTGTGAGCGAGTATTTTTTATGAGGTTTTTTTTGTGAGACCCACATGCTCCAATAACCGTTATTAGTTTATTGCCGGAGAGGGTATTTTAGTTATTTAAGAGATGTTAATGTGGCACTGAGATGACAAACCAATAACAGTTATTGCTGTGCTCCTTCACCTAACTCTTATAGTATCCGTGTAACACTACTATTTGTATTTGTATTGGTTTAAGCCCAAGCCCAAGTGTTAGGCTAGTCATCTATACTACTATATAAAATATTTAGGACATGCTATTAATAAAAGGCTTAAAAATTAAGATTCAACAAATTACTTATAATGGAAAGAAGTGTTTTACAAAGCTTGTATCATACACATAATTTTATAGTTAAAGAAAGAAAATTAAATGTCTTTAAGTTTATGAACCTGTAACAGCCTAGAAAATTAAATATTTTTAATTCTATAAACTTATAACAACCCAAAAATTAACTATCATTCAATTCTGTAAACTAAAATATCAAAACCATCTTCAATTATCTTCAATAAAAGAATCTAAAACCCGTAACTCTCTTTTCTCTGCTCTAAACAACCCTCACAGGAATCCATCATCAACCGACACCACCATAAGAGTTTTGGTATTCTTGCGTTTTCGTTACTCGGTTTATTCAGAAAGATCTAAGGATTTGTTTAGTTTATGAAAACGGATTTCAAATTTGCTCAAACAAATTCACAAATCTGAAAAGATCTTAGGTTTTTAAACCAAACACGTCATAGATCCTCAAGAAGCATAACCTTGTTTTCATATTCGAATGGTTTTAACAAAGAACAAAACATAACAGTTTCATTCTTACTTATATTCGGTCTACCAAAAACGAAAAACAACAAAAACCACCTATCCGAGACCCTTAGGCCTTAACGAATCTTGAAGCCAACCTCGTGGTCCGTATCTTAAAGATAGATTCAAATCAGTAGCGTATGTTTTTTTGTTTTTCATATAGAGTTTGTTTGATTCGGTTATGATCAAAGAGTAAATCAAGGAACGATTTTTGTTGATGTTCTTGTTATTCGGTTGATAGAAAAACCAAGGATGGAGTTGAGTTTGTTTGAGAGTGTGTGTGAGTTGTTGTGGTTGCCTTTTTTTTACACTATATGTATGAATACCGATTTTTGTTAAATACTTTGGACTATTATTTGGGCTTCTATCATTGAAACAAATATTATTAAATCGTTAACTATCATAACAATTTGTAAATCTTCTTTATTCTGATAAGAAAATGAAAACCAAAAGAATTACTAATAGAAGCATAACTCATATGATTTGTAGAAATAATCGTATATGAACCAACAAAATAATGACATATATTAATGAAAACCAAAAGAATTACTAATAGAAGCATAACTCGTATGATTTGTAGAAATATTCCTATATGAACCAACAAAATAATGACATATATTTTTAAACATACAATTAAACATGTTAATCAATGATCTTATTAATATCCAAAATTTATAAAGGTTTATTAAACAACTAGCAAGGTACCCGCATAATATAAAGCCGGGTACCCTTTGACTAAATTTTGTGACGTTCAAATGTTTTTCATGCATTGTAAAATGAAAAGCATTATTTCAGGTTAAAATATTAAAGTTGTTCCGATATGAATTTTCGTATATTATTATTTATTGTAAAAAAATGTAATAAATTAAAATACGTAGTTTATCAAAAATTAAAAGACATAAAATTATTGTTTATAAAAAAAATATATAAATGAAAAATATTTGCTCATTACAAAATTTAGTAAAAAGATACATGTTGCTGTATTGCGTGGGTACTCTGCTAGTTAGTATAAATATTAGGGAGAATTACAGGTATATCTTTCTTAAAGTTCAATATTACGTAAATATCCTTCTCATTTACGTAAATATCCTTCCCATTTTTGTAATTACATCAATGTCATTCTCAAACTTTTGTAATTATATCAATATCTTTTTCGAACGTTAAATTCTCATATATATCTAGAAATCAGTTAAATTATAATTATATTGATTTTAAATTCAAAAAACTATTATTTTTCTCTTGTTTTTCTCTAGTATTTATCATAATTATATTGTCCATATATATTTTTTGGCCTCGATTGATTAAAGAACATAATGAGGTAACTATAAAAGTTTGGATATACACACACACACACACACACACACACACACACACACACATATATATATATATATATATATATATATATATATATATATATATATATATATATATATATATATATATATATATATATATCTACATTATATATAAGAGGAGGCATGCCACGTCATAATGCCACTTGGCATCCCATAATGCCATGTCATATTTCCATGTCATCAACACATGCCACCTAAGCAATCTTTTTGCGTTCATAAATAAATTTTTGAGCTCATTTTTTTATAAAAATTTCAGAATTTATGACAATTAAAAATAGAATTGGTAAGGTTTGAACTTGAGTGGTTTATAACATTAACTTAAGTCTTAACCATTGGACCAACATGATTTTTGAATTATATTTTGCAACACGAAATCTATAAACCAAATCGGTTCCTGAATATTAGGCATGCTCTGTTTTGGTATTTTTTTATCCCTAATATACAATTTATTCTGTCAATCGACCAAACCCTACTCGCCTACACAAACAAATACAAAACAATTGAAAACTCGCCTTAATCATCACTGACTAACTAATCCATGGGAATTACGGTATCTCTGTTCTGCATGTTGATTAAAAAACCAGTTGCTCTGTTTTTGTAAGTTCATAAACTTTGCCCTATTACTCTACTTTGTATTTGATGTTCTATTAACCGGTTATAGATTATCGTTGTTATGATTATCCGATGTTTTATCATCCTGTTTTTGTTAGCTCTGATTGAAAACCATCAATCAATTTATAAGATTGATCCCTCATTTGATTGTTCACACTCAGGACTACTTTAAAACATCTGAAGGTGTATCATAACAAGAAGTTTGAATACTGCTTACCATGTGAGTATTTTCAGTTTCCGTCCTTTGATTTATATTTTGACTGGATTGATTTAGTTTAATACCAAATCATCCTTGAATATCATGTTTATACTCTCTAAAAGGCAGAAAGACTCTAAAATATGTCACGTCCGTGTGATTCTAGAAATTAGCCTATGGCCAGAATAATCCACTTTGGCATAAAGCAAATAGTGAAGTTTTTGAGTCGCAAGGAAACTATCCTACAAAAAGCTTTCTTCCTAACTCTAGCAAAGCCAAGGAGGCGTGATGCGCCAGGTTTTGTTATTAAAGGGATGGTTGGAGTTTTCTGTTATTATTCATTACTTCCTTCACCATTGAAATTTTTGATTCCACACATAAGGTCTACTTGGTCAAACCTGGTTTCGCCTTGATTCTTGGTTCATTGAACAACATATGTTGCCACTAACTTCTACAGTGTAGTCATATGGGTGTGTTAGTTTTTGTGGCCTGGGGTAGATTAAGTTGGAATGATTGTTTATATCCTTGAAGATTTCTATCACCCCTTTAGGGAAGATGAGACGGAACAAAGTCCTGTTGTGGACATCATGTTTCTAGCGGAACCACCTGTGAGGGTATTATTAACAACACTTCTTACTCGAAAAGTTATGTGAGCGCATTTATGATCCATGCTTAGTATATTGTGAACTTGGTTGCTTTAACTTTTAGGAATTAATATGGTGAGGATATTGACTCACTGAGTACCAACGAGCTCGAATCTCTCTAAAGGCAGCTTCTTAAAATTGCTTGTTAAAATTGCTTATGAGTGCCTGTTAAAATTGCTTATTTTCTTCAATTTTATTCTAGATTTCAATTTTATAAAGGAAGATTTGAGGTGTGTTGCACATGCTTAATGCCTCATAGCATTTAGTTAACAAATATCTTCTATGATATTATTTGACATTGGAGGTATATAGCGCCTCATAGCATTTAGTTATCATATTTACCAATGTGGGGCGTGTTGATACATTGATATGGAATCGTTTTTAGATGTGCTAGAGCCTATATTTGTTGTAAGTTGTCATGCTCAACAGCTCATATGACGAGTTGTGGTAAATTTTTTTAGGATTAACGAAGGCATGCATATCCTGAACAGAATAGTAGCTGATAAGAAAGATGAGGCAGCGTCACTTGAATTGCAATTCTCTTGAGTTCTTCATACAAGGAAATTAAACTCTACAGCTGCTATTTTTAGTTGCTTTATTCAATAATGACTTTATAGCAAAACTATATATCTTACTGTTTAGTTTAGCCCACTTTCATTTAAAAAGATATTCACACACATTTTTTTCCTGTTATCTGTATTTTGAGGGCTGTTTGAATGTGTAGATACCTTTTTATTTAGTAATAGTAAATTGTAGATAACTTTTTATTTGGTAATTGTGATCGTGTTAGGCTGTCCAAAGGATACAAATAATTGTTTTCGAGTTGTTGTTAGGTTTTTTTTACTATACATGTCGTAATGTCTCTGCTTAAATATCTATTTATATATTGAGATATTAGAATTTGATAGAAAAATAAATGGATCTATAGAACTCTTCAAACAGTTATTGGTTTTAACCATCTAACTAATTCTGCTTCCAGAAGAGAAACAAATGAACGCTACATACATCATTAGTATCGCCAAAAAAATCGGTTCAATATTTTTGCTACCTGAAGACATAATTGAGGTATGAAAGAGTCTCTTTTCACAAATTGGAATCTTTTCATTCTTGACGCTTACTTAACATGGGTTATGACGTAATATCTCAGGTAAATTTGAACATCTTTTGCAAGAGGGACAAGGATTCGTTACGCTCCACCTGATCCAACCTTACCTGAACCATGGAAGGGTTTAATTGATGGGAGTACAGGAGTGAAGTACTGTTGGAATTATTGGTACGTTGTGGTTTACTGTCCAAACATACACTTTTGTTAATATACTTTCTAATGCGTTTAGAATATAATAAATCATAATTTTGCTAATTAATTGCTGCGACTATAAAAGACATGTATTTAGTTTAGCTTCAGAAAAATAAAGACAGCTTCCAGCATCAAAACTTAGAATACTGGAATGCCCACATAATTTACGAGTTACCACAAACCTAGGATTTTTAGTAGTATGAACACCTCCTTTGAGTAAGCTAATGTGGAAACTTGTATCAACAACAACGGCATGGAAAGCATCAAAATGAACAGGACAATATGAATGCAATCCGACAAGAGCCTTGGGTGGAATTCGGAATTCATGGACTGCAACATGGGATAATTCCAAACAGTCCTACAAATTGGAGCTGCAGATGAAGCATTTAAAAACATTAAATCCAGTAAAGATAAGAAAAAAAAGAACTCCGTAATTTATTTTTCCAAGTAAAAAAATTGGTTAGAAAAATATGCTATTTACTAACCTGTTTTCCAAAACAGGTGCATACAGAAGCTCAAACTTCAGTATTACAACAGATGTGATTGGACCCTGAGGAACGTAAGTGCTTATGAATGTGAGGATGACCAAACTTCTCTGTCCATATAATATGAATGCAATCCGACAAGAGCCTTGGGTGGAATTCAGAATTCATGGACTGCAATAGGGGATAATTCCAAATAGTCCTTCAAATTGGAGCTGCAAATGGAAGCATTAAAAACATTTTATCCAGTAAAGATAAGAAAAAATAAGAACTCTGTAATTTATTATTCCAAGTCAAAAAATTTCTTAGAAAAATCCACAACTTAATGCTATTTACTAACCCGTTCTCCAAAACAGGTGCATACAGAAGCTCAAACTTCAGGATTACGATAGATGTGATTGGACCCTGAGGAACGTAAGTGCTTATCAATGTGAGGATGACTTAACTTCTCTGTCCATATTCAATAAATTTCTACGAAGTACAAAGAGAGAGGGAGAGAGTGACCTCAATTTTACCAAGAGATAAGTTGAAGGATATCATGACTGAAAGAAGAATATCATGCCTTGCATATCAAATAGGCAGGACTACCAGTTGGTCAAGACATGCCAAGTATCGAGAAAATGTAGAGCACTTTTTCCCCCATTGGAGATATTGCTTTTGCATATGCTCGCTGTCCAGTCCTACCTGCCATCCACGCATCTACGACTCCTGACCGTAACAATGTCCCGCAAGCGTTTAAGTATCCATAAATTTAGTCAAAAACTTCAGACATTCAGTCAAAAATTGTACAAGCACCTAACATTATCTCTATACAAGCTCAATTATTTAGCTTAAAAAGCTAATTACCTAAAAAGTGTTTGGGTAAAAAGTTAATTTATTTAGATAAAAATTATTTTGTAAGCTGTTAAGCTAGCTCCATAAGCTGAACGAAACACTCCCTGATGGTTTAATTGCTCATGTGTTGACTGAAAGTTGAGTTATTTAAAATATAGTATTATCAAGTATTAACAATTTACATCTACGATTTTTTTTATGCAGATGAAGTTACATGAGAGTCTACACGGTCCACGTTTGACTGGAAGTGATTGGGTTCATCATAGGTAATGATAAGGGATGTGTAACCAAAGCCCCTGGGGTGGTTGCTAGACTCATGGGATTGGATTCTTCATGGTAAAGGCCGCATCATTTGATTTTAAAATCAATAAGTAATTATACTACTTTTTCTGCATCATTACTGATATTAGCATGAAATAGCAGTAACCTAACATATATAACACCTCATAGAATTTAGTTATCATAATAATGTTAAACCGAGGCATTAACTTAATGCTATGGAAGATTATGGATCAGAAGACAAAGGCATTAACCGAGGCTCTTCAGTTATTAGGTTAGTTTCATAAAGGTTTCAGACATGTGGACAACCCATAAGGTTGAACTCAAGCTTTTAATCGGAGAAATGGACATTGCATCTGCCACTTTGCTATCTCAAACTCTTTATAACGAGCATATCTCATTTATAGTTTACTTTTACAAATCTGCAACAACACGCATAATCAATAATAAAACATGATGAGAGGTAACATATCTTTATAATTATGTGGTAGATTCTATCACTATTTGGATAAATAATGTTATGCTTTAAGTATGAATATAATGCAATCACCTCATATGATGCAATAAAGCTTACTTTAGTCATTTACTTGCTGATATACCTCACTTTGGATTGCTTTTCATAGATGTTTTGATGCAACAATAGATGTTTTAGCTACCTATGCTGCCATTTGACAGGTGCGCGTGATTGTAAGGGTCATGGTATATTCATTTGGTGAGTAACAACATATATAAACAAGCTCAAATAATAGCCAAATATGTATCTTTATTCTTCAACGATGTCATATTAATTACTATCAATTTTTTAGCATGTTGTCAATTCTTTCTGACTATAAGGACAAAGTATTCCATAACTTCTCTTATTATACTACAAATTACATGCTTATCAGTGACAGGGCGACTGCAGCGTGGGCATTGCAATGGTTCAAGAGATAGAGCCTGTAGGTTCTCATAAAAAGAATCAAATTTGATCATGAAGTTGCATGCAGTAATACATGGCACTTTCAAGGGCGACATCACCCGAGGGTGTTAGGAATTAGAAATTCCAGGTATTAAAGAGTCGGTCACCTCAAGTATATGTAATCGTTAGAAAGCTCGTAGTCGTAGTTATTTTAAGCTAAGTAGTATTTAGTTAAGTAACACCGTGGAGGACGGACGGGTCTTTACCCACTGTATGCCTGATCCACAGCCCGTTGTGTGGCGTTTTATGTAAGACTATAAATACTCTCTACCTTGCAAGGTAGAGAGTTGGAGCTCATAATAATATCTTTCACTTTCTCTCACTAAGTTCCCTAAGCCTCTAACTTTCTCTCTCTAGAATTCAACTTATACGCCTACTTTGTGTTATGGTTTGATGTGTATGTGAAATTAAATATCCAACAATTGGTATCAAGAGCCATGGTTAGATCATATCTTGCACATCTTTGGATTTCTAGTGGTTTTTAGGTGGTTTTTTAGTTTGAAAAAGTTTAGTGGTTTGTACATCATTTGGTTGATTTCTTGTGTTAAAGCTTGGATTTTGTTAGTACTTTTATGATTAGAATCATCACAAGTGTTTAGGTTTTCATTTGGTAAGCTTGAATCATCTTGGTTGGGTTGTTTTTGGATTGAAAAGTGATGTTTGTGATGTTTTTCTTGCTAGCGACTTGACCTACAGATTTCTTTCTTGCTAGCGACTTGCTTTACATTTTTGTAGCGAGTTACAGTTAATGGAGTTAGCGACTTAGGCCTAGCAACTAACAGTACAAGTAGTGGATGCTCCAATACGGGTAGCGACTTGGTGTTAGCAACTTGGTAAGTAGCGAGTTGCTATTTAGCGACTTGATTCCTTAGCGACTTGTATCTTAGCGAATTGCTGCCAAAATTTTGCTAGCGACTAGAGACTTAGCGAGTTGCTATTTAGCGACTTGTTTTTTGTTTAGCGACTTGGGACTTTAGCGACTTGGTGGAATAGCGAATTAGAAGATAGCGACTTGGTGCATAATTTTCTAGCGACTTGGGTGATTTCTTTACGGTTTTCTCTTGATTTAGTAAAATCCCGTGAAAGAATCTATTTCCCGGTTTAATCATAGAGTTATAAAATCCCGTTTAATTTGTCATCATGTCTACCAACGTTTCTACAATCATCTCCACTGTTGCCGAGGACGTTCAAGCAGCTGGTTCAGATACTCGTCCACCCATGCTTGACAGAACTGACTACGACTCTTGGGCTCAACGAATCAGATTGTACTGTCTTGGAAAGGAAAATGGTGTCAACATTCTCAAATCCATTGATGAAGGACCGTATCGAGTTGAGACGACTAGAGATGTACTTGATACTGCTGAAGATGGAACTCTGATTTACGGAATGGACAGACCAAAGATGTATGATGAGCTTGATGATAAGGAGAAAAAGAGATTCGATGCTGATATCAGGGCTTCTAACATTGTTCTTCAAGGTCTTCCTAAAGACATCTACAAGCTGATCAATCACAACACCGAAGCAAAGGCAGTATGGGATAATGTCAAGATGCTTCTCTCAGGTTCTGAATTAACTATGGAAGACAGAGAATCACAACTCTATGACGAATTTGAACACTTCAAGATGAAACCATATGAGAGTGTCTATGAGTACTATGTGAGATTTCATAAGTTGGTGAATGATATGAGGAACATCATAATGACTATGCCTAACATTCAGCTGAACTCAAAATTTGTGAACAACATGAATCCCGAATGGCACAAGTTTGTCACCTCTGTGAAGCTCACTAAAGGATTGAAGAATACAAACTATGAGCAACTCTATGCCTTCCTCCTCCAGAATGAGAGACATGCTATGTTTGAAAAAATGATTCTTAATCAGTTCAAAACTAACCAGGGAGAGACAAGCTCATCTAATGACTCAACTGCCTTCTACTCAAACATCGGAATCACAACCAAAGCCTCACAAGTCATACCCAAGGGTAATGGTAATCACAAACTCATTCCTGATCCTATGTTCAAACAAGCTGATGCTGATGCACACGTGGGTAACATCATTAATCAACTTGCTCTTCTGATTAGTCAAAACATGAATTCTCTCCCACAAACCAACAACAACCTCAGAACAGCATCTAACCCACACAATCAAGCTACTGTTAAAGATGGGAGGATCGTGGTGCAACCAGTTCAGGAAAGACAGTATGATCAGGGAAGAGGTGGAGCTGGTAGAGGTTATGTTGGTAATCAGAATCGAGGAAGGAATGGTAATCAAGGTCAAGCTAAGCCGATCAAATGTTATAACTGTGGTGGTGAGGGACACATTGCAAGGAACTGCACATCTCCAAAACGTCCACAGAATGCTGATTACTTCAGAGATAAGATGCTGCTTGTACAAGCTCAGGATAATGGTGCTGCTTTGGATGAAGAGGAATTGTTGTTTCTTGCTGAGGGCAATGCCAAGACCTATGATGCAGATGTGGATGAGCAGCCTATTCAGGAGATAGGTCACAATCATCAGAATGCCTTTCAAGTCGCTGATTGTGATGCATACGACTCTGATGTGGATGATGGACCTATTGCACACACAATTTTTATGGCTAGCATTTCTCCAATGGTTTCTCCCAAGGTCTCTTCTTCACCACAAGCTGGCCCATCCAAAGACAAACTCATCTCAGAGGTATTAAAACTATACGATGATGCTGATGTGCAAAAGATGCATGACAAAGTACAATCAACTGAAACTATTAAATCAAATATTGAAAATATGGGTAATATCAATGTTGTCCCATATGATCAATATGTGAAACAAAGGGAAAGTGAAGTTGTACCAAGTGATGCATCTTCTGCAGTCAACAATGACTATGTTTTTGATGAATACACTGCATGTGCCCCCGATGATTCTGTAATTTCTGAACTAAATACCTATAAAGAACGTGTTGCTATTTATGAACAACGTGCAAAATTTGAGTTGACCACTCGTGAGCAGGAAATGGATGACCAAGTGCGTACAATCATTAGAAAAAGTAATTTTAGAGAAGAAGTATTAAAACAAGAATTAAATTCCTTGCAAGAAAAGCTATCTAAAAATGCTAAGCAAAAACAAGAACTTCAAGAAAATGTGAAAATGCTTAAGCAAGAATTTAATGCAAAGGAATCAAAACTCTTGAGAGATTTTTCTAATCTGAAAACCTTGAAAAACAAACTTGAAAACAAGTTGTACATACAAGGGAACACCATTCAGACTGCTCACATGATCACTAAGCATAGAGTTCTAAGCGATAAGCATAGTGTTCCCATTATTGATAAACCCAACCCTGAGTACGGGAAGATAGCAAAAGCAGCTCAAAGTGTGATCTATGATGGCAATGAGATTCTTAAACCTTGACAAAAACCTAGTTGCTTTGAGTGCACAGAGGAAGATAAGAAATTAGATGAAATCACTAGGGAGAAGATGAATAAGAAACTAAATGATCCTAAAAGCAAAGAGAAGAAAGTAATTATCACTCCCCATGACTACAAAAAGGAGAATTGGATCTCCCTGAACATGTTTAAGCCTCAAACATTGTTGACTCCCGAACAAGTGTTCTGGAAAATGGACTTAGATAAGCAGAAAGCAGAAAATATTGTTGAAACAAATCCTCCCCTTAGGAAAATGCTTAAAGCAACTGTGTATCCTCTCAATACGCCAATGCATCTAGTTCCTAGAACGATTGCTACTAAAAGCAAGATCTTAATCAGTCAATATGTTATTTTTCAACTATTTGTTGATTTTGAGAAAACTTGTAAGAAAAGGATCACACCCACTGGGATTACTGAAGGGGAAAGGGGTTTTGAACAAACAAAAGAATGCTATTTAACTGAGGTCATGCCTTTCTTTAAACTTCTAAAAGATCACTTTGAGAGTCTTAAAAAAGGGATACATACTGATATTAAGGGAATGGAAAAAGAATTTGATGCAATGATAGTTGAAGTTAGTGACTATGAGCGAGCACTAAAATATAATGAGATTGAGAGGAAGAACTTGCTTACACTAAATGAGAACCTGATTTCTGAATGTATTGCTCAAGATGTGTTTTTCACTGCTACAAATTGTTCTATTAATGCTTCTCAATTTCATGAATTATCTGTTGCCCTGAAAGTCTCCCATGATCGTGTCATTGAGCTTGAAAAAACTAATTCTGAACTAAACGAGATAATTGAACTGGATGATCACGACAATTTGGTTAAACATTTTTCTAAACTAGAAGTTGAGCATTTTAATTTACAACTAAAATATCAACATCTTAAAGAAAATGTCAAAACTTCAAATATCAAGACATCCTCAGATGCTCCAGAGTTTGATGCAGTTTTCAAATTAACAAACGTGATGAACAGATTCAAGCTCATTGCAACACAATCAGAAAGTTGAAAGCCCAAATCTCTCAATTAAAGGGTCAAACGAACAATATGACAGGCTCCCAAATGCCTCCTCCTTTAGATTCTCAGAATTCTCAAACGTTTCATCTTCAAAACCTAGTAAATGCATTACAAAAGGAAAACGAAAGTTTTCTAGAAGAAAATGAAAAGGTTAAACGTCATTTCAATGAGTTATTTGAATCAATAAAGGTCACTTGTAACAAAAATAACGAACAAATAGCTTCATTGCAAAAGGAAATTGAGAATCTGAAGAGTCAGGTAAAAGGGAAAATGCCAATGACCAATGGGGAGAATGGTGTATCAAAGGTTCACTCTTGTAATAAATATGCTTTGTCTGTGAAATATGTCCCTCCTCATCTCAAGAACAACAAACTTGCTGTTCAAACATACTTCTCATCCTTTAAGGATTGCCTAGAATGTCTGCGTGAGATTGTTGAAGAGGATAAGTTAGAGAAACCTCATGATAATGCAATTGGACATGCATGCTTATATGCCAAACGATCTCAAGAAATCCTAGAATGCTTGATCACAATATGCCCAAAGTCCTTAGGTGAGAGAGTTAATCCTTTGATTCCATGTTCGATGCCTAATGCCAAGTATGATATTCATTCGATGCCCAATGTCTTGAATGTGAACCTTAGTGTGCCTTTAAGTAGTTCAGATTCCAGATTTGTCAATGCTATGAAAGAGAACTCAAGTGTGCCTTCTAGGAGTACAGATCCCAGCACATCTAAATAGGTGATGCAAAGAATAGTAAAACCAACTAATGTTCCCATTCCCTCTACAGGAGTAATCAGTGACATTAAAGGGAGCAGGTCAAAGTCTCAAGACAATACAAGGAATGATAGGACCTCGCAAGCTAAGAATGTGCACTGGAAAAGAGTAGAAGAACAATCTAGGAACTTTAAGTTTGAACCGAATAAAACGAATCGTGTTGATTCTAGTATTAGCCATAGGCGTACTGTAATTAATTCGAATTCTGATACTATTTGCAAACCTTGTATTGATGTCTGCTTGAATTCTGTTTCTAATCATGAATGTAGTGTTAATGTTTTGCCTCATGATGTTAATTGTCTAGTTAATATTGTTAATGCTAAAATTCATGCTAAGAAGGCTAAAAGGCAAAAACGTAAGAAAGTTAGGGTCCGTTTGGTATGGATGTATGGGAATGGTGGTATGGGTGTGAGAATGATAAAATGTGTTTGTTTGATGATATGGGTATGAGAAAACCCTTCAAACAAGGGTATCTAGATAGGTGGCTATTTTTAGTGGTTTGAGGATACCCATGTTTTTTCTATCACAAAATAAAAGAAAACAAAGTTAGGGCCCACCACTATCTCTCAATTATACTTTTAATTATTTTTTTATTTGAAGTCATTCCATTTCAAATCTATCCTCAAACCATATCCATAGTGATTCATTTAAGCAAACCAAACGGGCCCTTAGAAAACAATGGAAACCCACAGGAAGAACATTTAGTAAGATAGGCTATTATTGGATACCTGTTGGTCATAAGACTAATCAGACAATGCCCACTAGAAAATGGATGCCTACTGGTAGAACTATTCCCTTAAGAAGTGAGCACACTGTGAACAGGGCTAATACAGACACTAGTACTGCATCTATTCACAATGATTCCATTTCCTTATTTTCTGATATGAATGCTTCTATTTCTGATGTGGGTGTTCCAACCATTGTTACTAACCAAATGGAACCCATTCTTGCATGGGGATCCCAATTATCCAGTTATCCATTCTTGTCTGTGTTCAACTGCAGATCGTTCAAATCGTTCTGTAGTACCTGGACTCAGGCTGTTCCAAGCATATGACTGGCAACCGGTCACGGCTCATGAACTTCATGAGCAAATTCATCGGGATAGTTAGATTCGGGAATGATCATTTCGGTGCTATCATGGGTTATGGAGACCATGTTGTTGGTAAAAGTGTTATCTCCAGGGTTTACTATGTAGAAGGTCTTGGTCACAACTTGTTCTCTGTTGGTCAATTCTGCGATTCTGATCTAGAAGTAGCCTTCAGAAAACATACATGCTTCGTTAGAGAACTTGATGGTAAGGAACTCTTAAGAGGTTCACGTGGTTCAAATCTATACACCATCTCTATCGAAGATATGATGAAGTCTTCTCCAATTTGCTTGCTGTCAAAGGCTTCTAAAACAAAGTCATGGTTATGGCATCGTCGTCTCAATCACCTGAACTTCGGCACCATTAATGATCTCACCAGAAAGGACTTAGTTGTAGGTTTACCTAGACTCAAGTACGAAAAGGATCATCTTTGTTCAGCATGTCAATTGGGAAAAAGCAAGAAGTATGCCCATAAACCCAAACCTACTAACTCTGTCACAGAAGTTCTTCATATGATTCATATGGATTTATGTGGACCAATGAGGGTGCAGAATATCTTTGGGAAGAAATATGTGTTAGTTGTGGTTGATGATTACTCTAGATTCACCTGGGTCAAGTTCTTAAGGACAAAGGATGAAACTCCTGATATCATCATCAAACTCATCAAACAGCTGCAGGTTCGACTTAACAAAACCGTCAGAATTATCAGAACAGACAATGGAACTGAGTTTGTCAACAAACAACTTAGTGAATTTTATGAAAGCGTTGGAATCTGCCATCAAAGAAGTGTTCCACGAACTCCTCAACAGAACGGTGTAGTTGGAAGACGAAATCGAATTCTTGTAGAAGCCGCTAGAACAATGCTGATTTACTCAAAGGTTCCAATGTTTCTCTGGGCTGAAGCTATTGCCACTGCATGCTACACACAAAATCGTTCCCTGATTCACACTGTTTATGGAAAAACTCCATATGAACTTCCCTGATTCACACTCTCTTTCCTTCGTGTGTTTGGTGCATTGTGTTATCCAACTAATGAGGGTCAAGACTTAGGCAAACTTAGAGCTAAAACAGACATTGGAGTATTTGTAGGGTATGCACCAAACAAAAAGGGATACCGAATCTACAACAAAAAAACCCGAAATATCATGGAAACAATTCACGTTACGTTTGATGAGCTGACCGGTCAAATGTCTCCTGGACAATCCAGTTCAGGACCCGCACTTCAAAACAGTCCCATTGGTTCATCCCTTGTTCCAAACTCTTCTCAAGAAACTACATATGTACCTCCATCTGAAGATGATTTAAAGAAATTGTTTGATCCTATGTTTGATGAACTTTATGATCCAAGTACTAATGAGGTGTCGATTCCTACTACAGAGGCTGCTCATATTCCTGTGAATGAAGTCAATCCCTCAGTCTCAATATCTTTAAGTCAAGAAGCGCCTGCTGCTGATCCTTCAGTCTCATCAACAAATCATCATTCTTCAAATGTACATCATGGAAATGTTTGTGGCATCAATGATGAAGTTAATCCCTTTGCTACTCCTGAAGATGCTCCATTTGAAAACATATTTGCTCTTGAATCTTCATCAGAACCATCTTCTTCAGGAGACATCGACTCTACTACTTCAGTCCCTCAACAACTACCACATGAACACCTCAGAAAATGGACTCACGATCATCCATTAGAAAACATCATAGGAAATCCTTCTCGTCCGGTATCCACTCGTAAACAGCTTGCTACTGATGCCTTATGGTGCTTCTTTAATTCTGTACTCTCAAAGATCGAACCTAAAGATGTTAAAACTGCTATGAATGAAGACAGCTGGTTCAATGCCATGCAAGATGAAATTCATGAGTTTGATCGATTAGATGTATGGGAAGTAGTACCAGCTCCAGATTGTGCTATGATCATTGCTCTTAAGTGGATCTTCAAAGTGAAGCTTGATGAGCATGGTGATGTTTTGAAAAATAAGGCTAGGTTAGTAGCTAAAGGTTATCGTCAAGAAGAAGGTATTGACTTTGAAGAATCTTTTGCTCCAGTTGCTCGAATCGAGGCAATCAGAATCTTTTTGGCTAATGCTGCTAAACTAAATACTTTTACGGAGGCCCTGAAACGCTTTAAACATTAGGGTTCTTTTTACTGTAAACAGGGTAGTAACTGTAAACTTTAAAACTTGAGTAAAGTAAACTTTTTGCTAGTGTAAGGTAACCCAGACAGCTCCGTTTTTATTATAGTAGTTGTATTTAAACTTGTACTTAATTTACAAACGGACTGAAGGACCATTTGTTACAACCTAGTTGACGAGGAAACGATTTAGGCCAACTATCTTCTTTGAAACTGTCGCATAGTATGGTACGGGAACCTCGAACGAAATTTGGCATTTCTCGGAAGAAGTTTGCTATTTGCACTCATCCTACGAGAACTAAATGTTTAGGAAGTCCAACCGACTGCATCTGCTGAAGAAATTCCAGAGGCAAGTCTTTACGGTAGAAGTGTAGGTAGACTATCTGATGGTACAAGAATGATCGTCGTAATCGGTTTTTCTAAGACTAACGGAGCTAAGCTCGTTGACCTCGTTTTCTAAGAAGTTTCAGTTATGGAAGAAGAACTGCTATTGGAAATCGATGATTGGATCGGAATAAAAAGTTTTGTAGTGGTACGAGTAGTTCGAAGTGAAACTTCTAGGTGAATTCTCGTTACTAGTATCGTGTTAGACCTCGACCATGATGAAGGGTATGTAGATTAGCTAGTTTGAGTACTTAAAGTAGAACGTACCGTAACTTGGTCGACAGAAGTAAGTATCGTCAAAATTGTAGAAATCCAAGCTAGAAACTCTCATGTCTTAATTTCTTCGTGGTATTCCGTAGTCATCGTTCGACAAATGCTCACCTATGGCCTGCTCTTCCTAAAGGATACTACAAAAGATTACCTACTAGCACTCAGGTAAAAGACTCCACAAGTACACCATCAACAACTCCC
>BPTQ01000004.1:301054760-301095930 GCA_019973895.1 Chrysanthemum seticuspe
GCTTAAAAAGTCTAAAAATAAGCCTCTGTACTGTGATAATAAAAGTGCTATTGCTCTCTCATGCAACAACGTTCAACACTCAAGAGCAAAGCATATCGACATTCGACATCATTTCATCAGGGAACAAGTGGAAAAAGGTGTGGTGGAACTCTATTTTGTGAGGTCTGAATATCAGTTAGCAGACATCTTCACCAAAGCTCTTCCAAGAGAACGTTTTGAGTTTATTCTTCCACGTCTTGGCTTGAAAAGCCTTCAACCAGAAACACTCAAACGTCTTCAGGAGGAAGACGAGGAGTAAAGGTCTATCTTCATCTATCTCTTGTATATATCTATTCGAAAATCAAAATACAAAATTATAAAACCTTCAAAATCAAATAGAAAAATATAAAACCTTCAAAATCCATAAAAATCTGAAAAATTCGAAAAATATTCAAAAAATATTGTCAATTTGTTATGCTTTTTCTCGGTTCGACAATATCTACGGTCTTTGTGCTGTCATTTAAAGAATGACACGGGACTTTAGATGTTGTTCGAATTCTTAAAAAAAAAAAAAAAAAAAAAATTATTTTTGGGAGAAAGAGAAACAATGGTTTATTGTCACTTCAGGCAGTAACCCGCTTTTCAAAGATAGAACAGAGCCATACTTTATCATGTTTTCAAAATTCCATGCTCTGATTCTATAAACATTTATCTGCTGAAAACTAACTGCTTTGAAAAATAACTCGGACTCTATTTTTGATAATCATCTGGACTTATTTGTCAAAATATCAATCTCTCAATCAACAACATATGTCATTGATTGAGGGGGAGAATGATTTCAATTAAATTAAAAAGTTATCTGGCATTAAATTGTTTTCAAAAGATATTCATGCATGTTTTATCAATGGTTTAAAGTTTTAAAATCCGATCCTTATCAGTTAAAACGCTTTCATAATCAAGTCACAATTCTTCTCAAAAGCTTTCAAAATCAATTTAAATCTATAAGACATCACAAATCTCAAATGATTTGATAATTGTGATCGGGGGAGAATTTGTGATTTAAATTGGACTTAAACTGAGGATTCGGTAAATGGTTTTACAAGGATGTACATGTTATCCCCGCATGTGACAAACGATTTCAAAAATTTTATGCACATGTTGAGGGGGAGCATCTATCTTACACCTATGATTTGAAACGTGATCATTTATCTCAATGTGCAGGTTCCCTCTAGTATGTGCAAAACTCCTTTCAAACCTTGAGGCACATATTGAGGGGGAGCAAAAGTATGAAAACCTCATCCTTCCCCAAAATACTTTATCTACTTGATTTGATCAAGGATGAGATGTTGATATCTTTTAGAAAATGGTAATCAAAGAAGTTAATTCTTCCTCTTGCCTCCATGTGCAAAACGATTTCAAACATTTGATGCACATGTTGAGGGGGAGTTCTCATTCTAAAAATATCAAAAACAATTCAGGTACAAAATGCTTTGATAATACATCTTAAGTATCTGGATTGATTTTCAAATGGTTTTCAATTGGTTCCAATGGCAGATGAACAATACCAAATAGACCGACCAACTTTACTTTATGTACGGTGATATAAGGATGATAAGGTTAGGTATTGGTTCCCATGATCCGCCAGAACCGGAAGGATCTACCCAGGGACTATCCACTAGTTAGTGTAGGGTTCTTAGGTATGATGATAAAAGGAGAAAAATGAGATATGGGAAGAGTGCGGACTGAGACCGAGCTAGTACTGGAATAAACCTAACAAGGTTCCAGCTATGAAGTCTCGGTAAGCACTGAAGGGGTTGAAGAATTAAAAAGAATTGAATGAGAAAAGGGTGAAAACAAATAGCCCTCCATTTATTCAACCTTAGGGCAGAAACCGGGTTCAATTCATATGCTACTGATGGTAACATCGGTATTGAAGACAAGACGTCATGGACCCAGTGACGCACTGCACTTCAACTTTCCAAACCACTCAAGTTCCTCTTAAAAGGACTTGTTTCATTCTCACGGGGAACCGACATTATCTATCGACTTTCTCGTAGAGATTGTTGATATTGAAGAAGGAGACCCTCTCCCTAGTCTCCGGCACGGGATCCAAAAATGCACAAATTGAGTCTAGAGCCACGAGATCATCAATAAATCTCATTAGGACACTTTCAATGAAGACTCTCTGTTTCACACAATGTGGAAAGAGAGATTATATCTTGAGTCCTACGCATTATCCTTGTGGTTTTGCCAGAACATCCGAGTGATATATGAACATATTTACAGTGAAGATGGAAAACCTTCTGGAGCCAACATCAAACAAGCTCTGGTAGGTGGCATGTGAGATCTATTATATAGATCAACCATGTGACAACTGAACAGAAACAATGGGGCGATTCAATCTCTTGAATCAATCCTGGTTCAGGTTATGGATTGACGGATACCTTTGAAAAACCGGTCTTTGTGCTTAAAAACTCTTTTCTTTAGCACATCGACCGTGTAATAATTTTTCAAATCAAAAGGTGTTTTTATGATTGATAATTGATTTTCAATAAAACCTTCGTTGTATTGCAAAAACAATTTCTATTGAGCAATACACGATTGTTTTTCAAATCTCTCTTCATCAATCAGTGGACTTAAATTCGCTGGTTCACTCACTCCGTGTTGTCTTCTTTGAGACGTTCCGGTTTGAGAACAGCTAGAGCAGCTGCGAAACCCTGTCAAGGAAATTCTTCGGAATTATACCTGATCACAGGCAGTACATGTACTGATCAACGGGGAACCGTGGGCCGTGTACCTCAATTCAACTAAAGTGGTCAAAGACACTTTTGTACGCTTTATTGCTAACTGTTGTATGCAGGTACGCCCGACGTTTGCAGCTGATCATAATGAAGCGGTCAATCCATAGCCGCATGCTCACACAATACATTCATCTCTCAAGAAATCATGATAAGTGCATCAATGACTCTGATATTTTCACTCCATGCTTCTGCTACGCTGCTGCCAATATCATGAACCAACGAAAGCTTCCGCTACTCTGATGAGAAGATATCATGATCCAGAATGTGAGCATGTCGATCCGAAAGTCACAACATCACAAAATTCCAACACCACAATGGATGTCTCAGAGATTTTTGATAGCTGATGATCTCAAAAGCTGGCTCAAAATTATTATCACGTGGATCAGTAAGAGACCTCCACTTGGATTAACCAAACATGCAATGAGAAGAATCAATGACTACGAGCTTCGGAGCAAAGTACTACATCAAGAATGCAAGAACAATTTTTAATGTAATATCTGTTTGTATTCAATGTAAGTTTAGTACATGATTGAGGTGACCTCCCTTAGGGGGAGATTGTTAGGAATTAGAAAATCCAGGTATTAAAGAGTCGGTCACCTCAAGTATATGTAATCGTTAGAAAGCTCGTAGTCGTAGTTATTTTAAGCTAAGTAGTATTTAGTTAAGTAACACCGTGGAGGACGGACGGGTCTTTACCCACTGTATGCCTGATCCACAGCCCGTTGTGTGGCGTTTTATGTAAGACTATAAATACTCTCTACCTTGCAAGGTAGAGAGTTGGAGCTCATAATAATATCTTTTACTTTCTCTCACTAAGTTCCCTAAACCTCTAACTTTCTCTCTCTAGAATTCCACTTATACGCCTACTTTATGTTATGGTTTGATGTGTATGTGAAATTAAATATCCTACATTGTTGATTATGTTTGAATTTATATTCGTTATGTTAAGAAGGTGGCTTTACCGTTGAAACACAACCTAGCAGTAGTAACAAATACTAGCAGTAGGAACCAATATACTAGCAGCACGATCCAATAAACTAGCAGCAGAACGATCAATCAGTACACTAGCAGTAAAAATCCCAAGTGTAATATTTTCACATATGAAAAGTTCAAATACTGATGTATACAAAATATTTGTCAAGTCAAAATAATTTCTTCTTGACAAACCCAATCAATTGCTCTATTAATATTATCAAAGCATGAGTCTGTTGAGTAACGTTAGCCAATAACTCAAGAGAATCCAAATGTATGTCCGCCTGCTCTTCATCAGAGGAAACCACAAACAAAAACAATGTGCAAAGTTACAAAAATCATATTCTTTTAAGATCAGTAAAAAAAAGTTATTTAAAAAAATAATGACAATATTACCAGTTCAATTTTCTCCATTGACATAGCTTTTTTTCATTTTGAAAGTGATCTTCAACGTAGCTTTGAAACATTTGAGAATGGCCTTCTATATCTCTTTCATATTCATCTAGATCTTTTGGCTATTAAAACAAAAACAAAGTGCAAAGTTACAAAAATCATATTTGTGTATAATAGAAGAAAAATTATACATAAATAAATAAAATAATAAAAAATTTTAAAATGTTAACTTACAATCATCACTGTTTTGAAGTAATGTCTAAAACTTTTAAAAGTATCCTTTCTTAATTTTTCTTCAAAATATAGGATACTGACAAAGTTATCGATTACTTCACGTTCGATCTCTGTCTCAGAAGCAAGACACTTGATATGAATTCTTAAAAGAGCATTTACTTTCCCATATCTGAAAATCTCCTCCCTGTATAGGAACATATGGAATAACTATATCCGCAGAAACAAGCTACACGGTTTTACTACTTCCGCAGAAACACTTCTTCAGCAGAATCCATGAACTTCAGCAGAATCCGTCAGCAGAATCTTCAGCAGAATTCTTATTTAGAGAATTCCCAACAATCCTCCCCTAATCTTGAATTTGACATGGTTAAGTTCAAGATTCTTGATAGATCGTTAACACTTGAGAACAAGAGGATTGTATTCGAACATTAGCAGCAAAAAAACAAAAACGACCACATGTCTATGATGGCAAAACTTTGAAACTTCAGATCTTTGCAGCAACAAAGGACAAAGTGTACATCAAAACATATTAGTTTCATACTATTCTCATCACATCCAGGTGTGTTAACTCCTGTGAGAGGTGAATCATTGAAAATAATGGATTTGATGTCTCTTTACCAATAGCCATTACTATTGGAGTAGCCAAATGTTTAAGTTCGAAAACTATGGTACACTGATTTGAAATGTCTTTACCTGTAGCCGTTTGCTCAGGACTAGTCAATTCTTAGGTGAAAGAATCACATTTGGTGAATTGAGCACCAAATATGGTATTCCACTGCCTTTACCACAAGCCATATACTTGTGGGCTAGCCAATTCTTGGATTCCAAATAGGAATAAGCCATGGTGAATTGATGACCATACAACCCTCAACAATTAAGCATGGGTGAGTTGCATACCCCTATGATTTTGAGCAAACCATTACAGCTATCAACAGATTTGATGTATCTTTACCAAAGTTGTACCCTTTGGACTAGCCAACTCTTTGATGTACACAAGTCACATCAGGTGAGTTGATAACCATCAAAAGTTATATACAACAAAACTAAAGATACATTTTTTTTTTATAACTAAAAATTAAACAAAGAAAGAAACAATTACAAATAAACAAAGAATAAAAGGATACAATATACCAGAATCAAGAAGAAGCTTTGTGTTGTAGAAGCTTTGACTTGATCAACCCAATCAATTGTCCAGCATGTGTCATATCATTCCCCACTGGATCAGGAAGAACTTCCAATTTCCTTCGAAGCATACGTTTCAGCAGTTTAATGGACAAAGGATAATGTTGATCAGAAAACATACAAACAGAAAGTCCACACTTTGTCTCCACAACATGCACATTTGGAATAGGGTAAAATCTCCAAGTATCAACCTTCCACTTATGTGAATTCTTCCAAATTGAATACCCTTTACCATTTGGAGACTGAGAATCAAAAATAACTTGAAGATCTCCCAATAAGTGCAAACCAGAACCCTATGGTGTATGATTGGCATAATACTGTGTGACAAGTCCATGGAGAGTAATCAAATCTTGCCTATCCACCAAATGAAGGATGTCTTTCAAGAAATTAAACTGCATAGAAGACTTATCCAACCTATATATGGTGTTAAGCTGTCCATCAGTCAATGTCCATTGTGTCAACACACCATAAGAACCCTCAGGAAAAGTTGCAGAAGAACCCACTTTGATAAATGTTGTATCAACAGCCTTAAGGTCCAAATGCTTAGAAAAACTACCCTTATGAGATTTATGAACTCCAGAGGCCTTCTTCCCAGCTAATCTCACAGATCTCCGGATGGCAATGTGTCTCCTTTTGGACATCATTTTCCCCCTCCTACCAGGTATATAAATACCCATTGAAAAAGAAGAAGGTACCTTCTCAGATGCACTAGAGGCATCTTCAGCCAACCGACGAGAAGAGGTAGAAACAGAGGGAATTGGAACAAAACCACCCTCTTCATACAATTTATCAAGGTCTTCTCTGGCCTGTTTAGCTCTAGCAGCTTCTTGTTCAACTCTCCTAACCATGTCTGCATCAGATGTAGACAGATGTAATCTTTCTTGTGCAGCAGATGTAACACCCCCAAAATGGCTCAGCGGAAGCAAACAAGTATTGGGATGCTACTAAATTGGTATCACAACATAAGCATAGAACAATTGGTTTTTAATAAATAAACTTTTATTCATTCTTAAAAAACAATGTTTACATTTTTGATTTGATGCGGAAAATGACCCATTATAAAAAGGTGGTCCCAATACATAAATCAGAGTCGTCTATGACCATGCCATGCCTTTGCCTTGCGCCTCCAAAGATAAGCTATCACCTCAAAACCTGAAGATACATGCTAAAAGGGGTCAGCTTATGCTGGTGAGTTCATAGGTTTATTTAAAAGGGATTTCAGTACACTGTTTCAAATTTGGTTTTTGATGATCATTACGACTTGCATAATGTCATAAAGTTTATGAAGGATTTCATAAAAGAGATTTCATTAGTGTACCATAAGTAGGGTATATGTACATTACAACGAATATAATGTCATATATTGAATCTATTACGCTAGCATTAAGTTCATGCAACCGAAGTTACGATAGTTTATATATGCACAAGGAAGTCATACAAATAAGGAGCCCATGGCGAGTGTTTATCCGAATACACTCGGTCCCGACATGCTATATGTTAGGCCTTGACCCAAGCGGGGTCAACCGAACAGGGGAGTCACCCCCAATAGATCTATTTATAACATTCGCACTTCCCAGCAGGAATTGACAGTTCATGAAAAGGGCAAATTTTGGATCTAAAGTCTTAGGCTAAGCTGTGTAATATCTTAGGTCAAAGGTTTTGGTGTGGTCCTTAAAGCATCTAGGTATGATGTATCTTAAAACATATCAATCAAAGGGCATAGTATGCATAGAATGCAGAATTTTAGTAATTAAATCATTTAAGTAAAAATGAGCATGTATCTTCCCCCAAAACAGTTATAAAACAAGTAAAAGTAGGGGCTATGAAACTCACCTTGGCCATGTGAAATATGAAGTCTAAAGGAAATTAAATCAAGGAGTGATAGTGCACGGCTCCGACACGCAACCTAATTAATACGGCAATTTAGTCTTTATGTTTAAGACTCGATAAAGTTTGACTAACTTTATAAAAATTTTAAATGTTTTTGTTGTTGTTGTTGTTGTTGCTTATGTGGCATCATTTATCTTAGAACAATGTACAAGGACTAGGGGGTATTTCGGCTTAGGAAGGATGACATGAAAGGAAAATCAAGGAAGGAATGACGAGTTTGGTTCAATGTCGACCAAAGGATAGCATACGAAGGGGGTTGTATGCTTAACATAAGGCGTTGTCGATGGAAAAGAACAAGGTATATATATCAAGTGTGTATATATATATATATATATATATATATATATATATATATATATATATATATATATATATATATATATATATATATATATGTGTGTGTGTGTACTTAGAGCATTTAGTATAAGTATTATAAAGAAATTTAAGTCTCAATTTAATTCATGAGTAAATTGTATTAGAAAACTTTAATGTAAGTTTCTAATGATTATAGTCCAAATACTAATATGTTTCAAAAGAAAAGTTGTATATACTTATTTTCATATCGTCTAGTCCTTAAAATAAATGTATTTCAGGTGATATGTTTTTAAAAGTTATGTATATATAAGTGTATATATATTTTAATGTCAATTAATATTAACAGTAAATCAATACCTTAGCTTAATATATATACAATTTGCATTAGAAAATAATATGTAAGTTTTCTAATACATTTCATTAATGAATAGTTTTTCCAAAATTTGGTATGTCTAATGTGTATATTCATGTTTAAATATCAAAACTATATGTCTCATTTTATTAAGTCTAACATCCGGTTTTAAAAATTAAACTTGTATGTTTTGTGTCTCGTATAATTCATAAGTCGAGGTAAATGAGAGTCATTGTTTTATAAAAATATGTTTTTCCATGTTAATAATAATGTTGTTACAAATGGAGTGACAGAAAAATGTGTCGTGAAAGCTATATTGGAAGTGTCGGGCGAGATTGAACAATATGCACGGGCTGTGGCCCGAAGCACAAACCGAATGGACACTTATTAGTTGGCAAATGGGTCTCATGGATACGAGTCATGATGAGCTCTGGACGAGACAAGGATAATTTATGTCTTACTTGTGTAGGTGACAAAGTTTTGTGAACGTGGGAATGTAGCAGATGCACTCTTTGGGTATGTTTGGGCTTCACATCCCAATTTACTATCAACCATTCCCTTGAAAGATTGGGCTTGGGCCCAAGAATAACTAATTCTCAACAAGCTCAGAAATCAGTTTAGTAGTTTTGTGTTCATGCTTTGTGTACACATTTGACTCAAAACGCAAGTTGACGCAAGACTTTAGACTTCATTTGGTTTAAGTAAAAATGATTTCCGTGAGACTCTTATGACCACCTTCGTGGTTCTGAGTTAGACGTGTAACACACACCCTTCGGGGTGTCTCGTTGAGACTCGAGAATAACAAGCAAGCACACTCTTGTGTGATTGAGCAAACACAATTCCATTTAGACTCTCTTGAGTCTCCTGGTACTGAATCAAACAACAATAATAATGATAACAACAACCATAGCTACGAATAACTCGGCTAGTGATTTTTAAGGCCGCGTACAACCCGTGACCTTGTTACTCTTGTGATTACGGGATTACGGAAGGTGACACTAAAGGTATCAAAACAGCCCTTTGGGTTGCCTAGCTCCTACCCGAGGCAATATAACAAAACAACACTATCGGGTGTGTGCTCACAATTTCAGTCGTGGCAACACAAGACCAAAGGAAACCGAAACAACATCTACCCTTAAACCCATGAACTATATCTCATGCCGAAATCCTAAGTAAGCCGAACACAAGGTTTTCAAATGATTTAATTAAGTCTTTACCACACTAGTCCAACAACAACAATATTATTCCAACATTAATAATTTCGACGTTAAATAATTTTACAACGAGAATACCAAATGAAACGTTTAAACCAATCGAATTTAAAAATAATAACAAGATGGTATTCTTACAATGAACTCAAAGGTGGATCGGAAGACATGAACACCAAACTCTAAAGGCTCAAATTGGAGAGGACTCGAAGCGAATTGATACGATTAAATACTCGTAGCATCTTCCTTAAGCGTCAATTAACAAAACCCCTCTATCAATTTCTAAAAGCCCTTGGTTTCATGGGAAACCCTAATTCATACAAACCCTAACTTGTGTGAGTGAGATGGTGAGAAACTTGTGTGAACCTCCTGTGGATGTGCGTCCATATAAAAGAAAACAAAGGGAAACTTGACTTTATCTTTTCTTGACCTAGTGTGTAGAGGGACACTCCTTCTTGGCTAACTTACTTGTCCACAGCCTCCCTTTAAGCATCCTTGTGATTGCTAGAGTAGGATAGGAGGTTATAAATGGGTGTGCTAGTGATTGTTTTTCCTGTGTTGACTATCAAAGAAGGTGAAAAGATCCATTTCCATGTTTGTCTTCTCTGCTGGTGTCGACAAGAGAGAGAGAGGAAAGAAACTGGTAATGAACGTGGGAGAGAGAGAGGGTGAGGGATAATTGTGTTACTTTTGTTTTATTATACAAACAGTATAATTGGTACCCCGTGTTTTATCGAATCCTCGAGTAAACGTGTTGGAATCACTCCTAAACCTTAATTCAAGTGTTAGTTACTCATATGTAATAGGTAGCTTATTATGGCTTTTATGTTTGTTTAAGGTCTAGCTTATGTAGAAGGCCCATAAGCTTAGGCCCATGTCCAATAAGGAAAAGGGAAGGAGTAGGAGTGTTGCCCTAGCTCCTTGCCTATAAATACTATGTAATAACCCTCACTTGAGGGTTGGTTGTTCAAGTTATTTTCTTTCACTACACTCTACGCATAACCGTGTCTTTATATTGTGTGTTTGTGTTTGATTCCTTGTTCAATCACCTTAATCTCTTTCTAAGTAAGCTTGTGTTGTAAAACTAGTGACCTAACAGTGGTATCAATCGCCTACTAGTTGGGTGAATCGTTATTGCTTTTGAAGTGGGTTTTTGGTCCTATGCGTAAGGCTAACGTGATACTTTGGTTCGCTTAAAAACTCGTTTTTTACACTTTTTAATCCAAGATTCTAGTACTTTCAACATTTTAAGGTGTTAAAATACTTGTTTTTGGCAAAAAGTTTCAAACTTTATGCGTGGATATACGTTTTTTAAGCTAGTTTTTGTTCGAAGGGTTCGTCCTACGCTTAACTGTTTTAGGAGTTTTGGTTCATCCAGTTTCACACTTTTGTGTTATTTTGGTGATATTGAAGCTATCTCATCACAAAAATCTGGTTTAGAAACATCTTTGGGCATAATCATTTTTACGAGTAAGATTACGCGTATCAAAACCCTAATCTTACGCGTAACTTTATCCGTGGCTTGATCTTCGTTCTCGTGGTTTACTCCGTGTTTTCTTGCTTGGATAAGCCTGAGAATACGTCGACTTTGGATATCTTTTGCACTGTGATAGTGTAAAAGATCATTTGGGCAAAACCCTAATCTTACGCATAAGCATAAAGCTTACGCGTAGAAATCCTGCGCATAAGATTCATCTTACGCCTAAGCCTAGTCTTACGCATAAGGTAATCCTACGCCTAACTTTCTACGCCTAACTTTGTGTCTACGCATAACTTTAGTGCATTTACCCTACTTACGCGTAAGCTAAAACTACGCGTAACTCTCTTTGTTACGCGTAACTTTGGTGTTTTTACGCATAAGTTCTACTTGGTTTCTTGTGATTTCTACGCCTAAGGACACTTCATCAACAAAGGTTCATTCGACTACAAAGATCCATTTTTACCAACACAAGTTTTCAACATGTCACAACCACCATACTCTAACTATTTCCCTTACACTTATTCTCAACGACAACAACAACTAAGTCCACAACATCAACAATGGAATCAACAACAAGCAATTTATCAACAACAATTTAATCAACAACATACTCCACAACTTGGAGCAATTCCTCCACCACAAATTGTTCAAACACCGCCAAGTCTTCAAGTTCAACCCTACACTAATGACTTCAATCAACATCCATCAAGGAACACTATGAAGGAACCCACTTGGTTTGCAAAGATGTGTGAAGCTTTAAGCAGCCAACAATCAATTCATGAGGCTGGATCACTTGATAGACCTCCAATGCTCACTCCAGGAAACTACGATCAATGGGTGATAAGGTTCTTTAGGTTTTGTGATCTGAAGAAGCCACATGGAAAGTTCTTAAAGAAGGTTATCTTGGAAGGTCCATTTGAGATGCCTACTGTCATTGTACCCGGAGATCCTAATGCTAATCCACCAAGAGATGAACAAACGAACATTGCTACTGTTGCAGATTTAAATCAAACAGAACTTCTACACTATGAAGCTGATGAGCTTGCAATGCAATATATCCTTTTAGGATTAGCTAACCCAATTCTTCGAAGTGTTGATGCTCAAAAGACTGCAAAGGAAATGTGGGAACATATTCATCTTCTTATGGAAGGATCTGTACTCAATCAGGAGGATTTGGAATCCAAAATTTACTTGGCTTATGAACACTTCATGATTGAACCTGGAGAGACACTAGAGTCTTATCATCATCGATTTTCAGACATCATCAATGATTTGGATAAACACAACATCATCATGCCAAGAATTGCAGTGAATACTAAGTTCCTGAGTAGTCTTGGTCCTGAATGGGAGAAGTATGTCATTTTTCTCCGTCAAGCAAAGAATATGCATCATTCTACATATGGATTGTTGTACGATTACTTGAAGCCTCATGAAAAGGAAGTTGATCGGGAAAGGATTCTCCGTGCTCAAATTGCTCCACCTACACATCCGGAAAATCAACAACTTGCCTTATATGCTCAACAAAGTTATCCTCCTCAACAAGCAACTCAACCAACTGTCACACAAAATGATCATTCACAGCAACAATCTCAACAAAATCAATTGGTTCCATACAACAACAACAATGCTCAACCAATTTTCAGTGAAGCTAATGAGGACATCGATCCGTTCGAAGCATTGCAACAAGGATTTGTTATGATTGCTAATGCTTTTGGCCGTTATACCAACAAATCCAACAATCGTATATGTTCCTCATCTAACACACGAAATCAGGCTGTTGTAAACAATGGACGAGTTGAAGTTCAGAATCGTGGTTATGGTCGTCAGATGGGCGGTGGCCAAGGATTTAATGCTGTGGGTCGAAATAACAACAGAGCTCCAGTTGTGGAACAGGGAAATGCTCAGAATGGGTTGAATGGTCTTCGATGCTACAACTGCAATGAGAAGGGACACCTGGCTAATGCATGCCCAAAGCCGAGGAATAGGGGCAATGCTTATTTCAAAGAGGCTCTTCTTTTGGCTCTTAAGGATAAAGCTGGTGGATCTCTCACAGACAAAGAACAGAGTTTTATGGCAAATGCAGACTCAGATGATGATATGGAGGACTTGCAGGCCAATGCAGCAGTTATGTTGATGGCTAATATGCATGAGTTACACATGAGTGACACAGGCCCAGTGTATGAAACTGATGGCTTGTCTCAGGTACCCGAACAAACCATATTTATCTCGGATCTAATATCTCCGCCAACATCTGAATCCGGCAAGGCTCAGAATGTTCAAAATGAGTCATTTACATCTCATTCCGACGATTTTCAAATAGACCCTGTAGTTACATTTGACGATCAAGATGACCTTATGGTTTCCTTTGATAATCAAATTGACTCCGTGGTTATACTTGAGGATCTAAATAATGATCATGTTGTGACTTCTGTTGAACAAGCCGAACTTTTGCCTCACCCAGATCTTGCTCTCTTACTTAAAGACCAGCAATCCCAAATTGAAGAATGTTGTGCATTAAATCAAACCTTAAAAAGTAAAAATGCACTGTTAACCAAAGATTTTGAATGTTTACAAAAGCAACTCAACTTTTTCAAAACTCAAGAAAAACGTGAAAAAGGTTTTGAAGCAGCCTTTACTAAATCTCATCAAAACGAAAAATATTTAGAGAGACAGATGCGTGATCTAGCCGCTTCGAAGAATGCTTTATTGTCTGAGATAGAACAACTGAAACATGAACATAAAAAGCAAATTAACGCTCTCACCTTGGAAAATCAAAAAGCTAAGGCTGAGTTGTTAACTTGTCAAAAACAGTTCTCTGCATACAAAAAGCATTCCACGAACCGAATAGATAATCATCTTGAATAAATTATCGGCTTGCAACGCAAACTTAAAGAGTTTAAAACTGTTGTTTACAAACATGGTGAGTCAGTAACTGCTATTGAAAAGTTTACCTTAAAACCCAATCCAAAAGGATATGGACCAAATCTTGCTGACTACAAACCAAAGCTTTCAACCAAAACATTCAAACCAAATCCTGAAGTTTCCAGTGCAGAATATAAAATTGATAATTCTGTTATGAGTGTTGTTGAATATCATCGTCAAGAGGAATTAGATGCAGAAGACGAGAGTCGATCAAAATTAAAAACTGTTGTTTACAACAAACCTTTTAATTATTCAAAACCGGTCACTTTTGTCACACCAACGGATTCTTTTAACACACCAAGGGTTATCATCAAAACACCTGAGTCTTCTAATGTTAATCCCCAACCAGATTATGCATAAATTTATGGTCCTTTACCTTCCATCAGTGAAGTAAACTTAAAACCTGAAAATCGCAAAATTCTTAGATATTTTGATATTTTCATGGCTGACCTCAAAACTTTAGAACATGAGATAGAATATCATTCTGAAATCAAATTTCAACACTTTCAATCGCCTCTGGCGCGAGAACAAAGAGACATTTTTCAGATAAATCTTTTACCAAATGTTAAAATTTTGAAAAGTTGTGCATTGTCTTGGGAACGGGACTTTCATAAGGAACATGGAGTCATGAAGGTCGTTTTCGAGAAAACTGAAACATCTATTTCTAATACTAAACGTAAAAAGAAAATGTTGAGAAAAGATGTTGATCGACTCTTGAAAGATGTTATATGTGCTGATATCCATAATGTTGTGTTATTTTATTCTTTGCCACATGCATCTGATTATATCTCTGCTGATAATGTTGACTCTGTGGCAACTGTTGAGAATACTGATAATGTGCTTCAGATCGAGTCTTTAAAAGCTGAAAATGAACGATTACTTAACGAACTTTACAATGCAAAACGTCGTCTTAATTGGTGTGAAAAAGATATTCGCAATCTTTTACCAAATGTTAAAATTTTGAAAAGTTGTGCATTGTCTTGGGAACGGGACTTTCATAAGGAACTTGGAGTCATGAAGGTCGTTTTCGAGAAAACTGAAACATCTATTTCTAATACTAAACGTAAAAAGAAAATGTTGAGAAAAGATGTTGATCGACTCTTGAAAGATGTTATATGTGCTGATATCCATAATGTTGTGTTATTCTATTCTTTGCCACATGCATCTGATTATATCTCAGCTGATAATGTTGACTCTGTGGCAACTGTTGAGAATACTGATAATGTGCTTCAGATCGAGTCTTTAAAAGCTGAAAATGAACGATTACTTAACGAACTTTACAATGCAAAACGTCGTCTTAATTGATGTAACGAATGCTAAACCTTTAAGTACTTTTGATATTCAGTCTGATGCACCTTGTGTTATTTGTCGTAAAAGTATGAATTTTGATTGTCATGACAAATGTGTTGCTAAAGCTATAATCTCTCGTTTACGGAATCCTAAGAATCGGAATACCTCTCGGCCCAATAATCATTCTAAGTCTGTGCTTGGTAGACCGCCTTCTTTAGATTCTAAGGCAAACATTGCTGTCCCTGTAGCTCCAGTTTCACCTCCTAAGAATGTAGTACCACTTAGTGCATTCACAAATACTAAAGTAAACAGTAGTTATAGATGGCAAAAATGGATATATAACACACTAGGATTTAAATGGATGCCTAAAGTTATTGATGTGTGTATGTCTACCATCACTGCTCTGGAACCCTCTAACATTTCGGGTTCCACATCTACTTCTATTCCATCTGTGTCGTCTGTGTGTAATGCAGGTGATACAGATCATTCTCTGGATTGTTGATAGCGGATATTCCCGACACATGACAGGCAACCTTAAACTGTTATCAAACTTTATTGCAAAGTTCATTGGCACTGTCAGATTCGGGAATGATCACTTCGCAGCTATTATGGGCTACGGAGACTATATCAATGGGAACATCGAAATTAGCAGGGTTTACTATGTGGAAGGTCTCGGTCACAATCTGTTTTCAGTAGGTCAGTTCTGTGATGGAGATTTGGAGGTTGCTTTCAGGGAGAAAACTTGTTTCATTCGTGATCTACAAGGAAATGACCTTATGTCTGGCTCGCGTAATTCTAGTCTTTACACTATCTCTATGCAAGACATGGTTGCTTCATCTCCCATCTGCTTACTTTCAAAGGCAACATCAACAAAATCCTGGCCATGGCACCGTCGTCTCTCACATCTAAACTTTCAAACCATCACCAACCTTGCTCGACACAAACTAGTTGAAGGTCTACCACGATTCCGGTATTCAAAAGATCACCTTTGCTAAGCTTGTGAACAAGGAAAAAGCACTCGTGCTCATTTTCCTTCAAAGGTGGAACACAGCTCTCTGCATGTACTTCATCTTCTTCACATGGATTTGTGTGGCCCGATGCGTGTGCAAACAATCAATGACAAACGCTACATTTTAGTAATTGTTGATGACTATTCACGATGGACTTGGGTCTACTTTCTTCGAAGCAAAGATCAAGCTCCACAGATGATCATCACCTTTCTCATGAAAATACAGGATCAGCTCCGAAACACCGTCAGACAAATCAGAACAGACAAAGGAACTGAATTTGTTAACCAAACCCTTCGTGAATTTTATGAGAAAGTGGGAATTCAGCATCAAACATCTATTGCACGTACACCAGAACAAAACGGAGTTATTGAAAGACGAAACCGAACGTTAGTGGAAGCTGCAAGAACAATGTTAATCAATGCTAAACTTCCAGATTACTTGTGGGCAGAAGCTGTATCTACTGCATGCTATACTCAAAACCGTTCTATGATCACAAAACGCCACAACAAAACACCTTTCGAGCTTGTCCACAACCATAAACAGAATCTCAAACACTTTCATGTATTTGGATCCCTTTGCTATTCGAATAATGATCGTGATGATTTTGGAAAGCTCAAAGCCAAAGCCGACATTGGAATCTTTATTGGATATTGTGAGAATTCTAAAGGTTACCAGATCTGGAATCGTTGTACAAAACAGGTGATGGAAACGATTCATGCTCATTTTGATGAACTTACGGAAATGGCTTCTGAGTATAATAGCTTAGAACCCGGTCACAACCGCTTAAACTTCCCTCAACCCTAATCATCAGCTGAACAAAACCCCAAGCTCACTCGTCAACAAATGAAAAGGTTATTTGCTCCGCTGTTCAGTGACTATATTGATGAACGTGCTCCAGGTGTATCCGCTGTTTCCGCTGCTCAACCTGATAATACTCTTATACCTGATACACCTGCTACAACAACTACTGTTGAAGAAGCACCACCAGTTGACTCCACCACAACAGTTGAACAAACCGCATCCAACAATGATGAACCGGCTGATGATATTCTTAATGAAGTACCCCCACCTGCAGATTTTGATCCAAATGCGTTCTTTAACCCGTTTGCTAATGACACTGTTGCACCTGATGTCGCGGAATCTTCAACAAACCATTTGAATCCTCAGAATCTGCACAATGTATACCAACATCAACCCTCTACACATCGATGGACAAAAGACCATCCTCTGGCAAATATTATTGGCAACCCGAATCAACCAGTCGTTACGAGACAACGTCTTCACACAGATGGTGAACATTGCATTTATGCACTCACTGTCTGCCAATATGAGCCTAAAAACATTAAAGACGCAATGACAAAAGACAGCTGGATTGAATCCATGCAAGAAGAACTCAACCAATTCAAATGTCTTGAAGTATGGGAACTGGTTGAAAGACCAACAGGGGTCTACGTCATTGGTCTCAAATGGATTTGGAAAAACAAATTGGATGCTGAAGGGAACGTAATCCGAAACAAGTCACGTCTAGTTGCTAAGGGTTATCTTCTGGAAGAGGGAATAGACTTTGAAGAATCTTTTGCTACGGTTGCTCGTCTTGAGGCTGTTCGGATATTTCTCGCGTTCGCGGCTCATATGAATATGACGGTCTTTCAGATGGATGTCAAAACTGCGTTTCTCAATGGACAACTGAAAGAAACGGTTTATGCCAGCCAACCCGAAGGATTCGTTGATCCAGAGTTCCCGAACCATGTCTACAAACTGAACAAAGCTCTTTATGGTCTCAAACAAGCCCCTCGGGCATGGTACGATAAGCTATCATCTTTCCTCATTGCTAATAATTTCACCAAAGGTTCGGTTGACCCAACTCTTTTTATACAATATCACGGGGCACATATCTTAATTGTTCAAATTTACGTGGATGACATCATTTTTGGGTCTACACATAAAAAGTTTTCAATCGCTTTTGCAAAACTAATGAAGAAAAATTTTGAAATGTCCATGATGGGTGAACTTACGTTCTTTCTAGGATTACAAGTTCATCAATCACCCCGTGGTATTTTCTTGAGTCAGTCCAAATATGCCCTTGAATTGTTAAACAAATTTGGAATGAAAACCTGTGACACTTATGCCACACCAATGACTCATACCAAGAAGCTAGACGCTGATTTACATGGAAAATTAGTGGACCCTACCAAATACCGATGTATTATTGGGTCTCTCATGTATCTAACAGCTAGCAGACCTGATATTGTATTTGCCGTTTATCTATGCTCCCGTTATCAGTCGCGACCAACTGAAACCAACCTCTCTTAGGCTAAAAGAATCCTCCGATACATCAAGGGAACCATTAACTTGGGGATCTGGTATCCGAAGGATTCTGGTTTTGAACTAATCGCTTTTTCAGACGCTGACCACGCAGGATGCTTAGACTCAAGGAAAAGTACTTCAGGAGCACTACAATTTCTTGGTGATAAACTGGTGTCTTGGCAATTAAAGAAGCAGGATTGTACATCGCTGTCATCAACCGAAGCAGAATATGTAGCCATGTCCGCGTGTTGTGCTCAAGTCATCTGGATGAGAACACAACTCAAAGACTATGGTTACGTATTTGACAGAATCCCGATGTACTGCAACAATCGGAGTGCCATTGCGATCTCGTGCAACTCAGTTCAGCATTCGAAATCAAAGCACATCGATCTTCGCTATCATTTCATCAAGGACCACGTGGAACAGGGTACAGTTGAATTATACTTCGTGGGTACAGAATACCAATTGGCAGATCTTCTCACCAAAGCCTTGCCTCTCGCTAGGTTTAATGAGTTGTTCCACCGGATTGGTATGAGGTGTTTGATTCAAGAAGAATTGGATGACCTCTTAAAACAGTCTTAAAAACCTGTCAAACACCAAAATATCTTTTGTAAATACACTTTTCAAAAACAAAATACAAAAATATAAAACCTGATAAAACAACAAAAATATTCTTCTAATCTATTTTTCTTTCAACATGGCAAGTACATTTTTTTCGTCAACACTTTAATCTTTCAAAATTCAGTATCTTTCCGATCAAGTGTTGATGGGGAGAAAATAATCACTTAACTGTTTCAAAACATTTGTGTACTTGCATGTTATCATATCCTGGTTGTTTCTTTTATCAATGGTGGCAAACTTTTCTGGTTAAATGACACTCCTCGGACTAAAATTTATAACCTTTCATTACTTTCTTAAGTCAAGGGGGAGTGTCGTCAAAGTTTCTTTCTTAAAATCTTTGTTTGATAACCAAAACGGAAGTTAAATGGTTTTGTATGAAAATGGAAAAGGTGGAGGGACCAAAACTGCCAAAAGTTTAAAGTTACTTTTAATAAAAACACTCCACCTAACATATTCATCACATTTATTACTCATACACCTAACCAATCCTACGCACAAAATTCGTTCTTCAAATCTGTGTTTCTGATCATCAATTTGTAAGTTGTTTCATGATCTTAACATGTTTACAAACATAGGTTTTGATTTTTACACGAATCCAACGGTCAAATTTTCGTCTATGATTGTTTTTGTGTTCTACGCATAAGCGTATGAACTCATAATCAAGAATGGGTGTTTGTGGTTAAAAGGATTGTGTCAAAACATGTCTTTAACATCAATGACACTAATTTTATCCTCTAAATCCACCCAGAAACACGAATTGAAGGTTTTTTCAAAATTAGGGTTCTTAAGTCGAATTGGGTGTTTTCAAATGTGAAGGTTTTTGGTCAAAAATATTGTTGTGAATTGTTTATATCATGTTGAATTAAAGATTCCCAGGCCCTATAACAACCCAGAAACACTAATTGATTAAAAATTGGAAATTAGAGTTTAATGTTCTTCAGTTTGGGTATTTTTAATTCACCACGAATTGGATGTTAAAACTTGGGTTATAGACTCTCACAACACCTAAGACCTACCAGAAAACGTTTGGTGCAAATCCTATGGTTAGAAATCTTATGCGTAATTCATAAACATTAGGGTTCTGACTTACGCGTATGACTTTCTACGCGTAACCTGTTTAACATGTTTTCATGCCATGATTTGTTGTAAAATGAATATATGTGTTAAGATTGATGATATGATGATCTTATTTCAGGCTTGCTACGCATAAACCTCAGAATCAAGGTCTTTGTTACTCTATGCATACGGATCACCTTACGCATAGAAAGTTATGCATAAGAGAAATTTTACGCGTAACTGTTACGCGTAAGGTTCTACAATGGGACTACGTGTATCCTGTGAAGGATATGCGTAAACAATGACTCTACGCATAAGGTTTTTTATACGCCTACGCGTAAGCTCTACGCATAAGGTCACCTTTTCCTACGTGTAACATTTCTTACGCATAAGTAAGGATCCTACGCATAAGCTTACGTCTACGCGTATACTTCTCCTGTTTACGCATAAGCTACTATTCCTACGCATAAGCCTTGATCAAACCTTCGTTTTGAATTGTTACGCGTGAAAACTTGAAAATAAATGAATCATAACGTCTCGAATCCAATAATATCACTAATATACTTAAACGTTTGATATGTTGTGAACTATAAGTGATAACATAAACTTTAAAACTTAAAGTTAACTAACTCACGAAACGTTTCACGACATCATTGGACTATTGGACAAACATGTGACTTAGGACTCGTAACAATCATTAACACTGTACATTCAATAATTAGACAATAAAACCTTCTGTTGACTAACATTATGTCTTTCGATATGTTGGTTCTTTTGGATAATGTTATTTCAGATCACGACATGGCTGCTCAAATGAATGTGGATGCACCAAAAGTTCTCACAATTGCTGACATCTTCCCTAATGGATATCCTAGAAAGATTGGAAAGAACAACCTTAGGGTTAACTTTGAAACCCTCACATGCTCAAAATCTTCTTGTCTCATTGCTGTGGATATTCTAAAGAATCATCCCTACCAGAACATGCTCTCACACTCTGCTACAGTACCGGAGATCTACATGCAACAATTCTGGAATTCTATGCAAAGGATCAAGGGTCAAAGTGCAGTGACTGTGACTCTCAATCACAAACAAGTTACCATCACTCATGCGGACTTACGGGCTGTTCTTCTCATTCCAGAAATAGTGCCAACCGAATTCTATGCCACACCTACTGAAGAGACAGTTCTTCAATTCCTGATTGATATTGGCTATGATGAAGCTTCAGGAGTTATCTCTAAGCATTCTCATGTGGAGCTTAAGAACATTCCTCAACCGTGGAGAACCCTCTACATCATCATCACCAAATCGTTCTCTGGTCGTGACAGTGGCTATGAGCATCCCAAGCTCATGGAACTACAAATCTTCTGGTCATTAATCAACAAAAAGGACATCGAAATTGAAGCACTGTTATGGGAAGACATGATGTCATTTCACAAGAAACTTGGCTCAAAGATTCCCTATGTCAGATACACAAAATTGTTGATCCAGAGAGCACTTGGACTTCATCCCGATATTCCACAAAGGCTCAATGACCCATACAATCATGATATGTTGACTGAGCCTACCCTATCAGTCAGAATCAAGGAATCGTCAACAAAGAAACAGGGTGTTGTGTTACCTGATCACCTACTGACTATTGAAATCAAGAAGCTTGAAACGTACAAAAGGTATCGGGTAGCAGTAAGAGAAGGAAAAGTTGGTCATCTCGATGAAAAGCCTTCTGGAACACCTACTCGGAGAACCAGAAGAGGAAGTGCTGGAAGTGCAGTAAGCACAGAGAGTCAAAGGAATGTCCCAAAGAGGAAACCTGCTCCTAAGAAGAAAGTTCCCTCTCAGGAAGCTGTTCCTATTCCTACACCTGAACCACCAAGAAAGCTACTGGACGAAAGCTCTGAAGATACACAATCAGACGAGGAGGTTCACTACTCTGAATCTGCAACCGAACCACCTCCCTCAGCAGCAAAACCTCCTAGTCCTCCAGTTGACCTAGGAAAAGGGAAGACTCCTGTACTTGTGCCATATGAAGAAAGCTCAGAAAGTGATGAAGAGCAACTGGATAAATCCTACAGGAAGAAGTTTAAAATCGTTAGACACCTTCAAAAGGCTAAAGAGTTTGAACAAGAACAAATGGGTGGCCCCGGAGGGTCGAGTGGTGGTGTCCACTCTTCACCAGATCCTGATGCGGTTAATCGACCCGATAAGGGAACTGGTGCCACCACTCTTGTCCAACAGCAAAAGCTTGTAGAGGAGTCTACTGATTATGACATTGAGGAACCAGAAAAGGATAAGACTGAGAAAGAAAAGACTGATGAAGAAGCTAAGGCTCAGACGGAAGAAAAGGCTAAATCTGGACAAGATAACGAAGAGAATTATGATGATTATCTTCTCAACAGTCCAACTCGTTCCAAGGAGGATACTTCTGCACCTCCAAAGGACCCTGAGCCCCCTCATGTCTCCTCCTCATCAGACTCATCATCTCATTCTTCGCCACCTCCATCTAAAAGATCAACCAAATCAACATCCAAATCAGTGAAGAAGCCAACTCGATCTTGGATATCTCATGCTCATAAAAGAATTGGGAAAGCTGTCAAACAAGTCAGAAAGAAAGACATACTCTACAGGAAGATGAATTTCTACGCTGATCAGATACAGTATATTCATGATGATATCGACAAGATGCAAGATGAAAGGGAGTATGTCCAGAAGCTCATGAAAGATGATCTTCAAGGGAAAATGGACGAAATGATCAAAGGATACACTCACCAGTTCCTTATGGAGGTCGTTCCGAAATTGACAAAAGAGATGTATAACAGACAACTGTATCCAAATCTATTGCATCTAGCCAAACAAGCCATGAAATCAACTCCAATGAATTTAAGCATAAATTCAGTTGAATCTACAATCTTCTCTGATGATGAATTGGTGAACCGGCTAGTAGCGCAAATGTCGAAACGCTCTGCAACGTTTGCCTCACACGAAGCTAAACTGTTTGAAGCTCTACTGGAATACCAACTCAGGTCCTCATTCCGAGAAGAAGCTGTTAGGCACAAACGTTCAAGAGATGATGAAGACAAAGATCAGGATAAGGATAAAAAGCCCAAACGCACAAAGAAGTTTGATGAATCATCCTCTATTCAGTACTCGATGCAACCTCCACCACAACGGACTCCTGCACAACAAAGGTCACCTCCTCGTTCTTCTACTGATAAACCTCAGGATTCTTCTGAATTATCACCCGAGACTCAGAAAACCGGTGATCACTTTGAGTATACGGGTGGTGACGATGAGGAAGTCCGTGAGCTCCTACAACAACCCATCTCTCCCAAATAAGTTCAGAAACCAGAATCCTCATCTAGTCCTAAGAAACAAAAGAAGAAGGCGCCCACGGCTGACGTCGTATCATGGCTAGATGAAGATACAACAGAGGAATTTGAATGGTTTTCTACACTTGTCAATTCCACTCCCTACCCTGAAGAAGGTCAAGATCTGGTAGACGGTAATACATTGGAGCATGCTAAGATTCTGCAAGAAAAGTTCCATGTGAAGAAGATGACGAAATCCGAGTTGAGGCGAATCAAGAATGAAGCTTTTCAACTGTGGAAAGATAGCTCAGAAAGTGCCATCGAGGTCGAATATCACCTTGAAAACATTGCTCGAGCTATGTCTAACAACATGGATTGGCTCAACCCAGAAGCAAACATCAACTTCACCAAACGGGACAACCCTCCATATTACACCGACTGGTCAAAACCACTACCAACAATTGGCCAACCAGATGAATCTAGGATTCCATTAAGATATTTCTTCAACAAAGACTTGGAATTTCTTCTACACGGTGGCGATGGATCAAGGAAATACGCTACATCTTTGACACTTCCATTCCTAGCAGCCATATACTCAAACTGCATAGTTATCGAGGAAAGAGCTAATCACTTGTTCTCCAACAAAGTGGAAGCATACGACCGAGATGCAATGTACGGGATTCATCATTGGCCGGAACGCCGAAGAATCTACTACAGAAGCTGCCAGGTTCAGAAGCCTCAACATGCAGTGTTCAGTACTAAGGATATCGTTGCCATCAAACACGTTGATCTTTCGACCAAATGGGACTACACTTTTCTCAAGAAGATTGTGGTCAAAAGGCAAGATGAACGGGATTATGCATTCTCTGAAGCTGACTTTGAGAATTTGTCTATCAACGACATTGAAGACATGTACCTTGCCAAAGTACAGGGTTGCATGAGGCAATTTTCAACTGAAGTACAACGTGAATTAATCAAGTCACTGCTCATCTTCATCAGACGCATAGTCATCAAAGAACGTGTAGAAGATCTCCAGCTCGTAGTTGAATCATATCAGACTCGTGTCAACTTCACTCCACCACAGCTTGATCTTCCCGACATCAACCAGCTTCCACAATACACGCTCGTCAGCAAACCGTTCGGTGTCGTTTACCGCAGTGAACTTCAACGCAATTGCTTGATGGCGTGCAGCGATCTTCACAAGTTTGGGGATCACACTTTGAAGATGGTTAGGGACGGATTGGCTTATCGGTTGAAGGATATACATCTAAAGATTGGGTCTCCTAAGCGATGGAATTCTCAGGATCGAAGGGATTTGAGGAGGATCATCAAAATGATTGATGAAAGGTTGTATAGAAGGGATCAGTTCAGAACATTGGAAAGCTTTGTTGGTGGTCGACCCAGGATTAACATCACCGGCTATCAACGCCCTGTTCGCACTCCTGGCAACATCACTGCACTTCCTGGTACCCCTTGAACTGCTTCTTTCATTATAAATTTGGATGTGTGATTATTTATGTCTATGTCTTGTGCACACATTACAGTGTACAACCCGTAAGTGTCAAGAAAGGACCCTGTGGTACAATCCTTATAAAAGGAGCGAAAGCTTCTTACTTTTGAGTAAAACCTATCAAACCTTTGATTTTTCAAGGTTTTGCTCAAAAGGACAAGTACTTCCCCGTATGTTTTTCAAAACCTCAACCGTTTATATCACTTATTGAGGGGGAGTATTTGAATTTAAACTTTGTTCACAAATTGTTCATATTGGTCATCTTCCTGCAACACTCGAAATGGTCATATTTATTCTCAACTTTTCAAAAATAACATTTAATATGCCATTTTTTAGGGGGAGAAAATTATGTGATAAGAAATATGTTGTGTAAATGCAAATGAATCTTTGTGTAATAGACTTAACCAACGAATTGACGGTACTAAACTGTTAGTAACTCAAAAAGACTTGTCCGGGATGGGTAATAATTTCAAGCTAGCTCGCTAGTAATGTAAACGTGTCTCGCAAAGGACTTGTCCAAGTAGAAAGTACCATTCGAGAAACTCTTGGTAGACATGAACTCTGACGGGTATGACAACCTTTCGAGGCTTGTCTACACCTTCAAGGTAGTTATTAGAGCTAGTTGTCACCTAAAAGCTGACAATGTAGCTCTTTAACTATGCAACGTAACCGTGTCTCGCGGGGGAGTGTCTATCTTGAGTTGATCAATTCAAAAGTGCGCGCTCTTCCCACACAGTGCATATTTCCGTCAAAACTCTAAAGCACATGTGGAGGAGGAGTATTTCTGCTAAAAGATAAAACTCTCACAGTGGTTCAAACATGTTTTTCATTTACAAACCCTTTGAGAGATTTTCTTGAAAATTGGTTTTATGGCAACATAGGTTAGTCATGGAGTGATAAGGTGACTAAGGTTAGGAATAACCGTCCTATGATCCGCCAGAGCCAGAGGGATCTACCCAAGGACATCACAAATAGTTAGTACTTAGAAGTCCTTAGGTACGATTATAAAAAAGGAGAAAATGAGAATCGGAGAAAGAAGGAGTTGAAGAATTAAAAAGAAATGCAAAGAAAAGGGTGAAAAGAAATAGCCTTCCAAATTATTCAACTTAGGGCAGACACCGGGTTCAATTCATATGCTACTGGTTGTCACTTAGTGACGCTGGTATTGAAGATTAAAAGTCGTCATGGACCCAGTGACGCATGCACTATACCTTTTTAGCCACTCAAGTTTCTCTCAAAAGAAGCTTGTTTCATTCTCACAGGGAACCCTACGTAAACTATTGGCTTTCTCTTAGAGATCGCTGGTATTGAAGAAGGAGACCATCTCCCTAGTCTCCGCTCAGGAAAACCAAAACGCACTATTGAGTCTAGAGCCACGAGATTCATCAAAAGATCTCTTAGGTACACTTGACATTTCATCACCTGATGTTCAACAATAAGAACATCAGTGGTACGTTATCGAGTCCTTCACAGATCTTAGCTATCTGTCAAGAACATTTATGAGAGGTTCACAACTGTGATCCTCAGTGATTGAATGGAAACTCCTGCAGGGTCAACATCAAACAGCCCTGACAGCAGGTCACTTCGGTAACTCCCCGTGGATTACGCTTAGTGTGTCTCAAACGGTCTACAGTCATGAGGTGATGCTTCGGTGTACCTCAGTGACTCATCTGAACTGTAGATGTACTTCGGTACATCGTGTTATCTCACTTGTGGGACTCCAGTTCAGGAACGGCCTTTGTAAGAATTAGAGTTGTGTTTTCACACTATGCTGTTAACACTCTCGAAGTTCAAACTTGTAAGTGCCGGAATCCACTTATTACTAACCGTTTGAAATGTTTTCTTCTTATGGAAGCTCCGGAGCGGGATGATCGTGCAGATTTTTCTAATGCTCACGCCAACATCATCACTAATGGAAGTTCTATCCAAAAGCAACACAACAGTCAGAATGATTCTTCGTCAAATCAAAGAATCTACAAAGTTAAAGACTTAAAGAACTTCATCAGTATTGAATTCCAACGTCAAAGAGACTGTAGCGGCGAAGCAGACCTGAGGCAGACTTGATGCAGACAATAACATACTATCACTTTCATCACAAAGAACAATGATCAAAGAACAAAGTTAAAGATGACGTCAAAGCATAACTGTTCAAAGAAAACTATCTCTCTACACTGGGGAGATTGTTCGAATCAAGGCATCTCTTCTCACAAGAAAGAAGAATGTCAGAAGACGTCAAAGCTACTATTACATCAACGCCTTCACCATTTTTAATCACCAACACTTGAGGGGGAGATTGTTGGAATCACTCCTAAACCTTAATTCAAGTGTTAGTTACTCATATGTAATAGGTAGCTTATTATGGCCTTTATGTTTGTTTAAGGTCTAGCTTATGTAGAAGGCCCATAAGCTTAGGCCCATGTCCAATAAGGAAAAGGGAAGGAGTAGGAGTGTTGCCCTAGCTCCTTGCCTATAAATACTATGTAATAACCCTCACTTGAGGGTTGGTTGTTCAAGTTATTTTCTTTCACTACACTCTACGCATAACCGTGTCTTTATATTGTGTGTTTGTGTTTGATTTCTTGTTCAATCGCCTTAATCTCTTTCTAAGTAAGCTTGTGTTGTAAAACTAGTGACCTAACAAAACGTACCTTCCCGGTATCCGAAAAATATAGAAATTTTATTTTCGGAGACGATTTCTTAAACGTAATAGTATGACATTCTTAATTCGTTGAAATTTGATTATAATTGTTTGCCGTTATTAATTTGGTGTCGGTATGCGTGCGGTGTCGTGACTTTCTGAATTCATGAGATAACTTCTCATTTTCTTTCGTAAATTATTAGTGATTGATAAAAAGTGTATTTTTCTATTATCTCTGTATTTATTTTTAGTCTTGAATGTTACTGCACTGCAGTATACGGAATAACTTTTCGGAACAATGGATTAAGCTTATGTATGCTTACATATTAACTTGGACAATAATAAATTTCACATATACTTTGTGGGCAAGTATTGTATGTGCGGTGTCTTATTTCTAAAGAAACGAAATTACCTCTCATTTTTAACTTTTAGATGTTGGTATTTTGTCAGAAAATAATTGTTTTAAATTTTCTGACGTGATAAATATTATTATAATAATCCGAAAATTTTACGGGTTGTTATAGTCTACCCACCTTATAGGAGATCCGTCCCGGATCTTAGTTTACGTTATCTGATAGGGTGTCGGAAACGAGGTGATGGTATTTGGAACAAGTTTTGAATGTTTCCTAGGTTGTTCTAGGGTTTCCTCTTTGGGTATGGGTACCTAGGTGTTATGCCAGCTCCACATCCTCTATCTGAGGAGCCATGATTTTCTGGGGTAGGTTCATTGGGTGAAGGTTCTAATTTTGATGGTATGAGGTTTCACTATTTTGTTAGTGTGGGAATCTCTAACTTCCCATGGTAAAACGTACCCATTTCTGGTATTTAATAATTCTAAAGTATAGTGGTTAATTCTTAAGGTTTGCTACGGGTTTGTGTGTTTTCTCTTTAAAGGATGAAGAAACATTTGCTTTCGAATTTTTCTTTCGACTAAATGTTTATACAAGTTTGACTAGGATCAGATTTCAAAATCGATAGTTGTGTAAAAATGACACATTTTCAAAAGATTGTAAAACTGGTTCTTAGTTATGGTGTGTATAAAGAAATTTTGTGAAACCTTTAGTGTTTCAGCATTTGGTTTCATTTTAACGATGGGTTTTTGGAAAGTATTATTGTTGGATTCTAAAGAGGAATCCTCAAATATTTTGTAGCAAGGATATTTAGCAGGATATAACATTTACCCATAGCCACGGGTAGGGTTTTGTTGTCTAAGTTGGGTAGGATTTGAGGTTTAATAGTTGACGAACCTCATGGTTAGCTATGGTTTTAGGCAGAGGTGTAGGATACATCCTAAGGTCAGGCTTAGCTATCAAGGAGGACATTGATCATTTCTGTTGATGGGGTATTAACTTAAAACACATTTCGAGGAAATAAGTAACTAATAGAGTGGTTCTGGTATACCTTTCAAAGTATTAAGGAACACTTTATTTTGGTAAGGTATGGGTAGAATTGTAGTTTATTTTATGGTGAAATGGTAAGGTGGTAATTTGGTTTGTAGAATGATTCATGAAGTGATTCATGTAGTATTTTGATTATAATGGTTTGAGGGATAATCAGGAATAGTTTGTATGGCAACTCTTTTATTTCGTTTGTAGGAAGGTAACAAGGTAGGCATTGTTATTCTTAAGAGGTAGGTGGAGCTTCTAGGTTTTTAATTCTCAATGTAGGGCGTAAAGTTTTCAAGTTTATGTGCAATTATAGGTCCTTTATCATGCCCTTCTAGATTTCGTTAAAGGTTTATTGTATTTTCTCATAGGTGCTATTGAAAGGTTGCTCCTAGAATGGTTTGATTTATCCACGGAATGTAAGGTTGGGGTAGGAGTGACTATAACATAACCCGATTGTGATATGGAATTATAAAGTTTATGATTAAGAAGTAGTATGACGCCAGTGAGTGGCTTATGATTAAGGAATATTGTGATGCCAGTAAGTGGCTTATGATAGGGTGATGCCAGTGAGTGGTTTGTTTAAGGAATGCCGGTGAGTGGTTTGTTTAAGGAATGCCGGTGAGTGGCTTATGATTAAGGATTAGTGGGACGCCAATGTGTAGCTTTAGTGTAACCTCAATATGTGGCTTGTTAAAATGTTACATGTTTATTAAAATATTATCATTTTCTCACTGGACATAAAGCTATTATTACTATCCTAAGTACTGCAAAATTCACCTCCGAGTCGGACATAGGTGATCAGGCTATGTCCCACTGTCCCTGGTTGAATATAGGTGATCAGTCTATATTCACTCGAGGTTTAATGAATTTTGAAATACTTAGCTTAGTTACGCTAGTAATATGTCACAATACTTTTAAAGGTTGTCTTGAAGGATTAGAACAATTATTCTCTTTATGTGAGGGAAAGGTGTAGTGCTGTGGTACGTAAATATATGTATAGGGAAAATAATTATAACCTATAATGAAATTAGGTGAGCAGTGATAAAACATGTATCTTATCAAGTATGATCTCAACAGGATCATAAGTGAAGCATCAGCTCGGCAGGCAGGCACGTGTCGGTCATAGGGTTTAGTTTTTGTAAAAGTGGTTATAGTCTAGGTTTTAAAAATACCCAGTTCTCTATAACCTAGACTCTGATACCAATATGTAACACCCCCAAAATGGCTCAGCGGAAGCAAACAAGTATTGGGATGCTACTAAATTGGTATCACAACATAAGCATAGAACAATTGGTTTTTAATAAATAAACTTTTATTCATTCATAAAAAAACAATGTTTACATTTTTGATTTGATGCGGAAAATGACCCATTATAAAAAGGTGGTCCCAATACATAAATCAGAGTCGTCTATGACCATGCCATGCCTTTACCTTGCGCCTCCAAAGATAAGCTATCACCTCAAAACCTGAAGATACATGCTAAAAGGGGTCAGCTTACATTGGTAAGTTCATAGGTTTATTTAAAAGGGATTTCAGTACACTGTTTCAAATTTGGTTTTTGATGATCATTACGACTTGCATAATGTCATAAAGTTTATGATTTCAATTCATAAAAGGATTTCATAAAAGATATTTCATTAGTGGACCATAAGTAGGGTATATGTACATTACAACGAATATAATGTCATATATTGAATCTATTACGCTAGCACTAAGTTCATGCAACCGAAGCTACGACAGTTTATGTATGCACAAGGAAGTCATACAAATAAGGAGCTCATGGCGAGTGTTTATCCCAATACACTTGGTCCCGACATGCTATATGTTACGCCTTGACCCAAGTGGGGTCAACCGAACAGGGGAGTCACCCCCAATAGATCTATTTATAACATTCGCACTTCCCAGCAGGAATTAACGGTTCATGAAAAGGGCAAATTTGGGATCTAAAGTCTTAGGCTAAGCTGCGTAATATCTTAGGTCAAAGGTTTTGGTGTGGTCCTTAAAGCATCTAGGTATGATGTATCTTAAAACATGTCAATCAAAGAACATAGTATGCATAGAATGCAGAATTTTAGTAATTAAATTATTTAAGTAAAAATGAGCATGTATCTTCCCCCAAAACAGTTATAAAACAAGTAAAAGTAGGGGCTATGAAACTCACCTTGGCCTTGTGCAATATGAAGTCTAAAGGAAATTAAATCAAGGAGTGATAGTGCATGGCTCCGACACGCAACCTAATTAATACGGCAATTTAGTCTTTATGTTTAAGACTCGATAAAGTTTAACTAACTTTATAAAATTTTTAAATGTTTTTGTTGTTGTTGTTGTTGCTTATGTGGCATCATTTATCTTAGAATAATGTACAAGGAATAGGGGGTATTTCGGCTTAGGAAGGATGACATGAAAGGAAACTCAAGGAAGGAATGACGAGTTTGGTTCAATGTCGACCAAAGGATAGCATACGAAGGGGGTTGTATGCTTAAAATAAGGCGTTGTCGATGGAAAAGAACAAGGTATATATATCAAGTGTATATATATATATATATATATATATATATATATATATATATATATATATATATATATATATATATATATATATGTACTTAGAGCATTTAGTATAAGTATTATAAAGAAATTTAAGTCTCAATTTAATTCATGAGTAAATTGTATTAGAAAACTTTAATGTAAGTTTCTAATGATTATAGTCCAAATACTAATATGTTTCAAAAGAAAAGTTGTATATACTTATTTTCATATCGTCTAGTCCTTAAAATAATTGTATTTCAGGTGATATGTTTTGAAAAGTTATGTATATATAAGTGTATATATATTTTCATGTCAATTAATATTAACAGTAAATTAATACCTTAGCTTAATATATATACAATTTGCATTAGAAAATAATATGTGAGTTTTCTAATACATTTCATTAATGAATAGTTTTTCCAAAATTTGGTATGTCTAATGTATATATTCATGTTTAAATATCAAAACTATATGTCTCATTTTATTAAGTCTAACATCCGGTTTTAATAATTAAACTTGTATGTTGTGTGTCTCGTATAATTCATAAGTCGAGGTAAATGAGAGTCATTGTTTTATAAAAATATGTTTTTCCATGTTAATAATAATGTTGTTACAAATGGAGTGACAGAAAAACATGTCGTGAAAGCTATATTGGAAGTGTCGGGCGAGATTAAATAATATGCACGGGCTGTGGCCCGAAGCACAAACCGAATGGACACTTATTAGTTGGCAAATGGGTCGCATGGACACGAGTCGTGATGAGCTCTGGACGAGACGAGGATAATTTATGTCTTACTTGTGTAGGTGACAAGGTTTTGTGAACGTGGGAATGTAGCAGATGCAGTCTTTGGGTATGTTTGGGTTTCACATCCCAATTTACTATCAACCATTCCCTTGAAAGATTGGGCTTGGGCCCAAGAATAACTAATTCTCAACAAGCTCAGAAATCAGTTTAGTAGTTTTGTGTTCATGCTTTGTGAACACATTTGACTCAAAATGCAAGTTGACGCAAGACTTTAGACCTCATTTGGTTTAAGTAAAAATGATTTTCGTGAGACTCTTATGACCACCTTCGTGGTTTTGAGTTAGACGTGTAACACACACCCTTCGGGGTGTCTCGTTGAGACTCGAGAATAACAAGCAAGCACACTCTTGTGTGATTGAACAAACACTATTCCATTTAGACTCTCTTGAGTCTCCTGGTACTGAATCAAACAACAATAATAATGATAACAACGACCATAGCTACGAATAACTCAGCTAGTGATTTTTAAGGCCGGGTACAACCCGTGACCTTGTTATGCTTGTGATTACGGGATTACGGAAGGTGACACTAAAGGTATCAAAATAGCCCTTTGGGTTGCCTAGCTCCTACCCGAGGCAATATAACAAAACAACACTATCGGGTGTGTGCTCACAATTTCAGTCGTGGCAACACAAGACCAAAGGAAACCGAAACAACATCTACCCTTAAACCCATGAACTATATCTCATGCCAAAATTCTAAGTAAGCCGAACACAAGGTTTTCAAATGATTTAATTAAGTCTTTACCACACTAGTCCAACAACAACAATATTATTCCAACATTAATAATTTCGACGTTAAATAATTTTACAACGAGAATACCAAATGAAACGTTTAAACCAATCGAATTTAAAAATAATAACAAGATGGTATTCTTACAATGAACTCAAAGGTGGATCGGAAGACATGAACACCAAACTCTAAAGGCTCAAATTGGAGAGGACTCGAAGCGAATTGATACGATTAAATACTCGTAGCATCTTCCTTAAGCGTCAATTAACAAAACCCCTCTATCAATTTCCAAAAGCCCTTGGTTTCATGGGAAACCCTAATTCGTACAAACCCTAACTTGTGTGAGTGAGATGGTGAGAAGCTTGTGTGAACCTCCTGTGGATGTGCGTCCATATAAAAGAAAACAAAGGGAAACTTGACTTTATCTTTTCTTGACCTAGTGTGTAGAGGGACACTCCTTTTTGGCTAACTTACTTGTCCACAGCCGCCCTTTAAGCATCCTTGTGATTGCTAGAGTAGGATAGGAGGTTATAAATGGGTGTGCTAGTGATGGTTTTTCCTGTGTTGACTATCAAAGAAGGTGAAAAGATCCATTTCCATGTTTGTCTTCTCTGCTGGTGTCGACAAGAGAGAGAGGAAAGAAACAGGTAATGAAAGTGGGAGAGAGAGAGGGTGAGGGATAATTGTGTTACTTTTGTTTTATCATATAAACAGTATAATCGGTACCCCGTGTTTTATCAAATCCTCGAGTAAACGTACCTTCCAGGTATCCAAAAAATATAGAAATTTTATTTTTGGAGACGATTTCTTAAACGTAATAGTATGACATTCTTAATTCGTTGAAATTTGATTATAATTGTTTCCCGTTATTAATTTGGTGTCGGTATGCGTGCGGTGCCGTGACTTTCTGAATTCCCGAGATAACTTCTCGTTTTCTTTCGTAAATTATTAGTGATTGATAAAAAGTGTATTTTCTCTTATCTCAGTATTTATTTTTAGTCTTGTATGTTACTGCACTGCAGTATACGGAATAACTTTTCGGAACAATGGATTAAGCTTATGTATGCTTACATATTAACTTGGACAATAATAAATTTCACATATACTTTGTGGGCAAGTATTGTATGTGCGGTGTCTTATTTCTAAAGAAACGAAATGACCTCTCGTTTTTAAATTTTAGATGTTGGTATTTTGTCAGAAAATAATTGTTTTAAATTTTCTGACGTGATAAATATTATTATAATAATCCGGAAATTTTACGGGTTGTTATAGCAGAAGCAGAAGAAGGAATAGTATCAGGCTCAATAGTGCTAGTAGTGTCCTTTGGATCCATCGATGTATCAGCAGCACTGGGTGAGGCTCCAGTAGAAACAACAATAGGTTCAGCAGATTGTACTCGCTCAGAAGAATGTACACCTTCAGTAGGTTCCTTCGCAGAAACAACATGAGTGCTCAGCTGTGCTTTATCATCATCAAAAGAATCCACAATCTCAACTTTCTTGGGTCTTTTGGCTTTTGGAGCATCCATACCACCCGCAATCCTTTTCACTTTAGAAGCTGGTGGAATATGCTTCATGATCTTATTGTACATACTGGTCAAGTCAGAGTCAGATAAAGCCCAGACTTGCTTCTTTGTCAAACCAGATTGATAGAGAGCAGAGCTCTGATTATACACCACATATCGCATATAAGTTTTCTTCTGTGCTGCAGTCTGTGGTTTCTCCCTCTTAGCTTTAGCCCTTTATGCAGCAATAGCTTTTCTCTTTTCAGCCGCAGCTTTCTTCTTTTGTTGTCCAATAGCCATCATTTGTTCTGCAAAGTTTTCACTATTAAAATCAGCTCCTAAAATTCTTTGAGCAAGAGTAGGATTAGAAGCATCTTGAAGAGTGTACGAATCCCATTGTTCATCAGTAAAATTAATTGATTGTGCATCCAATTCTCTTTGTCTCTCAGGAGGCAAAGTTGTAGTAAACTGATCTGCTATCTTTTGTGCCAATGCTTGACTCTTCATCAAATCTTCATTCTCTTTTAGCATTCGAGCTTGCTCTAACCTTTCCATTTCTGTTACAAGATCTTCATCAACCATAACCCCTTTCCCTCTGTCAGAAATATTCATAGCAGGAACATTGGTAGGATGCTCATGAGAAGAATCATCATGAGAAATATCAACAATTGGAACTGTGTCAATTTTCTCAGAAGGAACACCCATTGCAACATCAGGAGTAACATGTTGAGAAATATCTTCAACAGGCGTATGAGATACAACAGCATCAGGATAAACAAAAAAAGTTCTTCCAGCTATAAATATTTCATGAGGATCTGCTGAAGGTATAGGACCTGGTTGTTCTTGCACAGATGATACATGACCTTGTTCAGAAGCAACATTAACCATATGTGCATCAGTCATAGGATGATCACCAGTAATTGTAGCATCATCAACACTTGGCACATTAGAAAATTCAGTGGAATCCTTTCTCAAATAATGTCTTCTCCTTCTTCGTTTAAACTGAATAGGTTCCTTTGGTTTTGAGGATTCAGCAACAATGGGAGAAAAAGCATGAGTCTGTTGAGCAACGTTAGCCAATAACTCAAGAGAATTCAAATGTATGTCCGCCTGCTCTTCATCAGAGGAAACCACAAACTTCCTTTTGATTTTCTGCCCAAGTTTCGCTTCTAACTCCTGAACCTTCTTTTTCAACACGACAATCTCACCACCAAATGTGGATTTGGTATCTGCAAGCTCCGTTCTGAGATCATCAACTTCTTTAACATACCTGTTCAGTGAAGCATATACAGATGTAAGTGTAATAGGGTCCTCAGCTCCACCAACATATTGCTCAGTGGTAATGGGAGCTTCATTGGGCATGTCAGGAGAAACATGTACATGCTCAAAGATAGGAGAGTTTTCATCAAAAGGCTCTCTAACTGGACTAGGTGTGGGCAGTCTAGTAAATTCAGGTTCAAGCTCATCAGGTAAAGTAGTAGGTGGAGGTTGGTCAGGAGAAACATTGGATGGTTCAGCACCTAAGGAAGGTCCCTCATCAATGGTAACTGATGGATTACCATCATCAGCAACATTATCCTCACCAGCAGCATCATTGCCTTGTGGCAACATAGCCTCTAGCAAAGGGTGATGTGCCCCAACATAATGAGTTTTCATGGAAGCAAACAGTTTAGCACTAAGAGCTCCTATAGGGCAAAAGACTCTGTCTTGGGTTGTTATGTCTAATATCATTTGCAAAAACCTGGGGTACATTAGAAACTTATGCTTTTTCTTTTGAATGTTTTCAACCATATTATCAAAAATAAACTTAGAGAAATTATAAGTTAAACCCTGTGAAAGACATACAATACCACAACCCAATTGAGTAGAAAATTGATCCCATCTGCCTGACTTGTTGCTTATGCACTGAAGTAAGGTATGCACCAAAAACCTCCACATGGGGCAAAACTTATTCTTGTGCCACTTATCCGTGTTAGTACTTTGGTAACCAACAGCTCTTAACCCAGCAAGTATCTCTTCAGTGTTAGTGTGATATACCCCACCTTCATCGTCCAAACGAAGTTGTGTTCTAATCAAATCCTCGGTCACCACATACTCAGCTCCATCAATCATCGCTACAATTTCTGTGTCACTTCGTTTGATAGCAGATGCCCAAAATTGTGTAACCAACGATTCAAAGATCACATTTGGAGAATGTTTTAGAGCATAATGAATCTTAGAACGCTTCAAGAAATCCACCATAGGTTCATACAATTCATGTCCCTTTGCTTTCCCCAGAAAAGCAACTTTGTTGTGATCTTTCTTAAATGGAAGTGCCGCCATGTGATAAATTGTGAGAATAAGTTATGAATCAAGAAAATTGAAATGTGTTTAAATTGATTGAAGAGGGAATCAGTCGATTTTGGGCGAAGATTATGCGAATTAGTGTATAAGTAGAAGTTACCCAATTATGGTCAAACAATATCGTAACAAATCGTTGACCAAATTTGACGTGTAAAGTAACTTCAACCAATTTCATATATAATGCTTCAGCAGAAGGAATGGTCAATCTCCTGATGAAAGTCAATTAGCAGAATCAACTCAAGTGGAAAATTATCTTTAGTAAATATCTAGAATTTTACTGTGCCACTCAACTCACATTAATTGCCATCAACCCTTGACTTCGCCTATAAGATTAATCCCAATTCTCAATAAACACATATCAATCACCCCCAATATACTTCAAAACCCTAAGTTCTCAATCATTCCACAATCAGTATCAACAAACATGTCTACCAAACCAGAAGTCATCAATCTAACCTCCTCCTCATCATCATCATCATCCAGTGATGATTCACTCCCATTGTTTCGCTATCCTTATCAAGATGAACCTCGACCTTCAAAGTCCCCCTTTCTTCCCTCATCTGAAGATGATAGTGTAGTGGATCCAAGTGATTCGTCTAGGGGTTCTGATGACTCCACAGAGCGTCTAGAGCCAATCTTCAATAGATTGGTGAGAGAGAAAGTGAAGAGGACATCAGCAGGTGAAGAGAAGCCCCAACGTTCACAATCCCAACCCCAACTAAGGCCACGTGCCAGAAATCCACCACTCCCAAAGACAAGAGATGTGGTGATTGGTATTCCTGCTCTAGGATCAGATGCATCATACCTTGGAAGCAAGGAGGCAGAGGTGAAGGGAAATGGAAAAAGGAAGGTGGAGTAGAAGATGCTCTAAGGTGGAACGAGTAGATGGAACAACTGAAGATTTCTCATATCACAAATGCATCCATCGTCGTTTTCATCAATCCATCCTTTCCATTTCCATCTTCAGCTTCTTCATCGTACTGGTCATGCATATCCACCAGCTTTTGTAATAGATGATAGGAGCTAGAATATGTTTGGTAGATGTTGTATAGGACTAATCATGTATATCCACCAGCTTTTGTAATAGATGATAGGAGCTAGAACATTTCAAGGCCAATGAAAAGACAAAGAATGTTTCGACCAAGAAAAGCAAAGGAACATCCAAATGGAACATCCAATGATAGTTTTGAAAAAGTTTAAATCCAATGATAGCTGCTTCAATGTTTTAGTTTGTTTGAATTGGTATTTGATTTTTTTATTACAGAGTTGTTTTGTTTTGTTGATTCTGTTTGAATTTATATTCGTTATGTTAAGAAGGCGGCTTTACCGTTGAAACACAACCTAGCAGTAGTAACAAATACTAGCAGTAGGAACCAATATACTAGCAGCACGATCCAATAAACTAGCAGCAGAATGATCAATCAATACACTAGCAGTACAAATCCCAGGTGTAATATTTTCACATATGAAAAGTTCAAATACTGATGTATACAAAATATTTGTCAAGTCAAAATAATTTCTTCTTGACAAACCCAATCAGTTGCTCTATTAATATTATCAGAGTATGGTCCTAAACTAATCAGAGTATATTATCAGAGTACAGATTACTAAGGAAATATGAGAAGATAGTTAATCGTGATAAGTCTTTGGAACCATCCTCTAAATACCAAAAATTAAGAATAACCAATACCAAAAATTAAGTAAATAAAAAAGAAATATTTCTAATGAATATCAACAAATGTATACATCTCTGTTTATTACAGTTACAATGAATCAAAGATATATTCTTTTTCAAGATTTAACGTTCCCCAAAATTACATTTAAAAGAAAGTAAACTTTTCAAATATTTTCAAAATCTTGAATGCATTAACCATATTTGTTTTTCAGCTGTTTTTTCTATTCTTCCAAAAAGCAGAAAATCTCATTTTCATGAACTTTTCTGATTTTATCTTTAGGCGAAGTTGTTTTTTTTCTGCAGAAAGATTTAAAAATTCATTCAATTCATAAATTATTATTTTTTCTATGAATATTATTATCAGAAAGAAGCATTTTAGCAGCATATTTTTTTCTCAAAGTTTTTATTTGACCTTGATGTTCTGGACTTTCATTTTTAAATCCAGACTTCCATTCTTCAATTCTTTGACCATAGTATGTCTCCATATGTCTCATTGCAAAAATTGCACAATCATTTGAATTTTGTCTTGTTCTCCATGGCATTTTCAGTATACTTGGTTTACAGAACTTCATATATTTGGATGTTTCTTTCTTTTCAAATACTCGCAGAAGAAGTTTGTCTGAAAAAATAAATACAGGAATATAAATAAATATTTAAAGAAAAATATTGATGACAAACTCATTCATTCTATAGTCTGCAAAGACTCAATGACAGAACAGAACAAGTAGATTCAAAGTTTTTGGGTCATATGTGTTAGTTCATAAGATTTTACTAAAAAAGTCAAAATTTCATTTCAAAAAAGGTTCTGCACATATATATACTGCACTTATTAAGAGATCAAATGATGTTGAAAATGTTTTAAAATTGGTTTGTCAGTTAGTACTAAAGTAACTATATTATTGAATATGCAACCAATCTTAACTGATTTAATGCAGAAAATTAAGATCAAATATGATTTTTGACTTTTTTATTATGAATATTATGAATATTTATGAATATTATGAATATTATGGTTTTTCAGTTAGTAATTACTCTAAAATACACAACCTAATCATAACACTCCTTATCAGGATAGTTTTGAGAAATTTTTGATGCAACTATATGAAATAAGCAATAAAACTTTAAGACGGATTAACAATACTTAAATTAAAGTAAAATATAGCTCAACTAAGCTTAATCTGCAAGGCAATTTCCTACCCCCTGTACCAGCTTTATGTGACAATATATCCACCAAAACCTAACAAACTTGGGCAGTTGCAGTACTTTAAATTACCAAAGGATCTAAGTAAAGTTTTTCAAAGTGTGGCATTTTCAGCTATCATCTATAGACTATCAAGTATTACATAAATTCCCAAAGTTCACATTTGCATTACTTTTACAATTCAAAGTCTAATCAAGTTTGACATTTTGTAGCTATCAGCAATGTAAAGGAAAACGTTAAAGTAATGCAAGCTAAATATGATTATTTACAAGAACCATCGGTAGAGTTCCATATAATTTCTTTATTAGCTCTAATTCAGAATCTTGGGAACCTTCACAAGTTTCTGTATCTGTTAATCTATTATCGATTATCTCAATCTTCTCATTCTTTAGATTGAAACAAATGATGTAGTAATGAGATTCCCGAAGTATATTGAAAAACACCTACATTGATATTGAAAATATAAGTCATTTAAAATATATATTGTAGATAAACAATTATTTGATTTAACAAATTTGCTAACAGAAGAAAAAATAATCTAAATAACTTACCAAATCAACGTTTAACAAATTTGCTAAAGAATCATCGTCAAGGCATCTAGCTAAATACAAACTTTCTTGAAAAGATTCATATCTATCGTCTTTTGATGTATTTTCAATATTCAAAGAAATAGGTTGTTGGAATCACTCCTAAACCTTAATTCAAGTGTTAGTTACTTATATGTAATAGGTAGCTTATTATGGCCTTTATGTTTGTTTAAGGTCTAGCTTATGTAGAAGGCCCATAAGCTTAGACCCATGTCCAATAAGGAAAAGGGAAGGAGTAGGAGTGTTGCCCTAGCTCCTTGCCTATAAATACTATGTAATAACCCTCACTTGAGGGTTGGTTGTTCAATTTACTCTCTTTCACATACTCACGCATAACCTTTTTTCATTGTCTTACGCGTATGTGTGTTTGTATATTGTTCATCCGCCTCTTCTCTTTCTATTAAGCTTGTGTAGTAAAACTAGTGACCTAACAGTGGTGTCAATCGCCTACTAGTTGGGTGAACGTATTGTTTCTTGAAGTGGGTTTTGGTCCTACGCGTAGAACATACGTCTCGACGTTGATACTTTGGTTCGTTCAAAAACTGATTTTTTACACTTTTTAATCCAAGATTCTTGTACTTTCAACGTTTTAAGGTGTTAAAATAACTGTTTTTGGCAAAAAGTTTCAAACTTTACGCGTGGATCTAAGTTTTTAAGCTTGTTTTTGAACGAGGGTGTAAACCTACGCGTAACTGTTTTGAGTGCTTTGGATCATCAAGTTTCACACTTTTGTGTCATTTTGGTGTTATTGAAGCTATTTCATCATACAAAAACTGGTTTAGAAACATCATTGGGCAAAATCATTTTTACGAGTAATCTTACGCGTATCAAAACCCTAATTTTACGCGTAAGTTATTCTTTGGCTTGATCTTCGTTTTCGTGGTTTAGTCCATGTTTTCTTGCTTGGATAAGCCTGAAAATACGTCGACTTTGGATATCTTTTG